>JARQOC010000002.1:153394520-153436692 GCA_033576535.1 Allobates femoralis | reverse complement strand
TCTCAACTGCTTTTCCAGGTTTGTTAGAGCCCTTGACATCACAGGAGAGGCTGGAAGCATATACCTCACTTGGGGGGCCGAGGCTGTTGTATAGAAATCACTAGAGACCTGGATTTAAAGGACAACCAGTCGTCAAAACGCCTTTGTCAGCCTGAGCACTGTAGTCCCCAGGAATCTTCCCGGGGCAACAAAAAAGTAATCAAGGGCTGCATTTGGTCCTGGGGTCTGAGGTTCCCCACTCCTGGCTTAAGCTATATAATATCCTGTCGCCCGCATACTGGAACTTTAGTGGCTCACTGTTGCGTAGAAAATTATAAAATTTACCAGCATTTATCATAATTCTATGATGTCTCAATATTAACTGTAATAATTATAAGCACAAAAAAACTTTAAAAAGCCTTTCATTTTACATAGTGTATAAAAGCAATAATTTAATCGCATACATATTCCCTTTTTCCGCATTATATACACATATAGACACACAGCTCTATTACATGCACAATCACACGCACACTAAACATTACCACATCATGCTGCTATTGACAGAGATCTCAAGGGAGGCTGCACCAGCTGAGCAGTTGAAGGACCTTCTACACAATTAATTCCAGAATCTTTTCAGGTCCAGTGATCAGACACATCACCAGGGCCGAATCAATGATGAGGCAATGTGAGTGGCCTGATTCAGGCGACGCCACCTGCTGGTGAAGGAAGGGGTGGCATCTTCAGGGGGTGCTCATGTTCTCCTGCACGGCGTGGGAAGAAGTGAGAGCCGACAAAGATCAGAGAGCAACCTCCTGTGCTGAGATACCGATGATAAGAAGCTCCAGGTCACAAGGTGACAGATCTACTGCTGGCCAGGGAGTGAGGGGGCTGGGACCTGGGGGCTGGGGCCCAGGGGCTGTGAGCATGTGAAGCTGCACATGTACAAACAGCACAGAGGACTGTGTGAGGTATCTGTATAATCTGTGAGTGAGCTGTGTGTGAGATTTGTGTGAGCTGAGTGTGTGTGTTGTGAGAGCTGTGTGTGTTGTGTGAGCTGAGTTTGTGTGTTGTGTGAGCTGTGTGTTGTGTGAACTGTGTGTGTTGTGTGAGCTGTGTGTTTTGTGTGAGCTGTGTGAGCTGTGTGTGTGTGTTGTGTGAGCTGTGTGTGTTGTGTGAGCTGTGTGTTGTGTGAGCTGTGTGTGTTGTGTGAGCTGTGTGTGTTGTGTGAGCTGTGGGTGTTGTGTGTGTGTTGTGTGAGCTGTGTGTGTTGTGTGAGCTGTGTGTGTTGTGTGAGCTGTGTGTGTGTTGTGTGAGCTGTGTGTGTTGTGTGAGCTGTGTGTGTTGTGTGAGCTGTGTGTGTGTGTTGTGTGAGCTGTGTGTGTTGTGTGAGCTGTGTGTGTGTTGTGTGAGCTGTGTGTGTTGTGTGAGCAGTGTGTGTTGTGTGAGCTGTGTGTGTTGTGTGAGCTGTGTGTGTGTGTTGTGTGTGTGTGTGTGTGTGTTGTGTGAGCTGTGTATGTTGTGTGAGCTGTGTGTGTGTTGTGTGAGCTGTGTGTGTTGTGTGAGCTGTGTGTGTGTGTTGTGTGAGCTGTGTGTGTTGTGTGAGCTGTGTGTGTTGTGTGAGCTGAGTTTGTGTGTTGTGTGAGCTGTGTGTGTGTTGTGTGAGCTGTGTGTTGTGTGAGCTGTGTATGTGTGTTGTGTGAGCTGTGTGTGTTGTGTGAGCTGTGTGTGTTGTGAGAGCTGTGTGTGTTGTGAGAGCTGTGTGTGTTGTGAGAGCTGTGTGTGTGTTGTGTGAGCTGTGTGAGCTGTGTGTGTGTTGTGTGAGCTGTGTGTTGTGTGAGCTGTGTGTTGTGTGAGCTGTGTGTGTTGTGTGAGCTGTGTGTGTGTTGTGTGTGAGCTGTGTTGTGTGAGCTGAGTTTGTGTGTTGTGTGAGCTGTGTGTGTTGTGTGAGCTGTGTGTGTTGTGTGAGCTGTGTGTGTGTTGTGAGTTGTGTGTGTTGTGTGAGCTGTGTGTGTGTTGTGTGTGTGTGTGCGTTGCGTGTATGTGTGAGTTGCATGTGTGTGTGAGTTGCATGTGTGTGTGAGTTGCATGTGTGTGTGAGCTGTGTCTGAGTGTGAGCTGTGTCTGAGTGTGAGCTGTGTCTGAGTGTGAGCTGTGTGTGAGCTGTGTGTGAGTTGCGTGTCTGTGTGAGTTGCGTGTCTGTGTGTGAGCTGTGTGAGTTGCGTGTCTGTGTGAGTTACGTGTCTGTTTGAGTTGCGTGTCTGTGTGAGTTGTGTTTCTGTGTGTGAGCTGTGTGTGAGTGTGTGTGTGTGAGCTGTGTGTGAGTTGTGTGTGAACTGTGTGTGTTGTGTCTGTGAGTTGTGTGTCTGTGTGTGTGAGCTGTGCGTCTGAGTGTGAGCTGTGTGTCTGAGTGTGAGCTGTGTCTGAGTGTGAGCTGTGTTTGAGTGTGAGCTGTGTCTGAGTGTGAGCTGTGTCTGAGCTGTGTCTGAGTGTGAGCTGTGTCTGAGTGTGAGCTGTGTCTGAGTGTGAGCTGTGTCTGAGTTGTGTGTGTGAACTGTGTGTGAGTTGCGTGTCTGTGTGTGGGAGTTGTGCGTGTGAGCTGCGTGTCTGTGTGTGAGTTTTGTGTGGGAGCTGTGTATGAGTTGCTTTGTGTGTGTGTGTGTGTGTTTAGATATCTTTTGAGTGAAGTGTGTGTATATACACTTCCGCAGCATCCATATGCTGTGTATATGATGTGTACCTGCTGAGCATCTGTTATATAACTTAGGCCCACGTCACACACACAGATATTTGTGCAGATATTGTTCGCATATCTCTGGTTGCAGTGAAATCATGGACAAATTGTTCTATTTGTACACGGCCACAAAATGGAGCAATGTGTCCATGATTTCACTGCAACCAGAGATCTGTGACCAATATCTGCACAATTATCTGTGTGTGTGACGTGGCCCTAAGACATGTATGATGTGTGTGTCTGTGTGAGTATATGATGTGTATGTAATGAGCATGTGTAGTCCAGTATATCTGTGCTGTATACATGTATATATAGTGTAATTTAACCCCTTCACTACCTTTTGAAGTACATATATGTCAAAGCTTGTATTCTCACCTTTGATACTGGCTCACATGCTCAGCACGCTTCAGGTTGCAGGACTGTGTCTGCCTACAGGACCATCGCTCTGCCAGCCATTGTGTGTCTGTATGGTTGAGCCAATCCTGCCATTACCATTAATGACCCTTGTTCTGGATTCGTCCGTGTGGTCCTTGTATGTGTGTGATGGCGCTGACATACATGTGTTTGAACAACTTTTTTTCTATTTCTCTAATTAAAAATATCCACTATTGTCCTCATTTCATTTTACAGGGTAGATATAAATCTGTACAAACTAGATTTATTTTTACCAATTGAAAAAAGATTTTTTGGGGGGAGGGGGGGTGCCATTTTGCAGTTCGCCTCAGGCAGCACAGAGGCTAGGTTCACCCCTGCACATCACCTTATGAGTCCTTGTATTAATCAAGTGGAAGTTCATTCAGCTGCTAAATGCATGGAGCCTCAGTTTAGGTCCTAATAAGCTTCCTCTCCTGTTCTGCACCATCGAATAGATCATTGCAGAGCAGGAGGCGATAAAGACGTTATGTCTGTGATCAGGAAGGATGCAGTTTCAGCGTTCTCTATCACAGGAAGCTATATTCAAACTATGGGACGCACACACTTTTGCAAGAGTTTTTTCAAATGGCGGCATTGCTCCTGCATAAATGAATCCAGTGAAATCTGTGCTTCTATCCTTTTTTGAAGAAAAGAAAGGGGGGGGGGGGGACAAGAGGCGCAATAGTGCCCTTATCACTAGACACTAAACACAAGTAGGTGAGAAAGGGTTCACTCACCTAGTCCAGTTGTGCCACCCACAACTGGTTAAAAGGCCTGATAGGATAAGTGTCCTGATGGCTGCTGCTGGACTTCCACCGGTCTCCACTCGGGTAGACGAAATTGAAGCTTTGGGAAAGGAAGGTGTGTCACAGTCCGCGCTGCCAAGAAATCCGCTCGTAAATAACGCTAGTAGTCGGTATCCAAATCAATCCTTTTTATTCATCCAACGCGTTTCAACGCCCTCCTGGCGTCTTCCTCAGGGATCCCTGAGGAAGACGCCAGGAGGGCGTTGAAACGCGTTGGATGAATAAAAAGGATTGATTTGGATACCGACTACTAGCGTTATTTACGAGCGGATTTCTTGGCAGCGCGGACTGTGACACACCTTCCTTTCCCAAAGCTTCTATCCTTTTTTAGCATTACAATGTGCCTAAACCACAGTTAGTGTCCACATATTTGGCATAACTGTAATGAGGAGACCCATTAAACTTACAGGGTGCTTGTCTGCAGAAGCACAAGCAGGACGCAATATCATGGACACTACATTGTATTTGGGACTACTATGAAATAGTTGCAATCTATATTCTGCAATATTCACTGCTTTTGACTCCATGGATTTTTTCCATAAACAACATCATTGCTACATTTGAAGATGTACTCTAGGGTGTAATTTCCAAAATGGGGTATCTTGAGGGGGATTTTTGCTCTTCTAGCATTTAGGAGCTCTGAAATGTAAGTAAGCAAAGGCTAGGGTCTCATAAGGCAATCAGTTTTTTCCACTGGTTTCAATAACAGATCCATTATTTTAAGGCTGATTTTGGAGCCTCCTGTGCAGCTATGCATTTTTTAGACTTTGCCATTTTTTGCCAAAAAATGCTAGCAAAAACAGATCCGTTAACGGATGGTGCCTATGTGTGCCATTTGTTAACGGATCTGTTTCCCATAGGGCCCCATGTTAAAAAAAATGGATCAGTTTTTTTTACTGCACCCAAAAAACACTGCTTGCAGCATTTTTTGGGTCCTGTTTAAAAACGCATAGCAGAGCAGACACACTTGAGTCCAGGATCCGTTAACACAGTTTATCGACTTAGAATTCTAAAGTTGAAAAATTTATGCAAATAACGGATCCAGGGCTTATGTGTGACCCCAGGCAAACTATTCTAAGAAAATCTGTGCTCTAAAAGTAAAATAGTGTTCTGTGTGGCCCTGTCGTATAGCGAAATACTTATATGATTCCACATATGGGGTATTGTAATGTTCAGGAGGAATTGTGTGACAAATTATGATTCATTTTTTATCTTTTTTTCCTTCAGACAGTTGGAAATCAAATCATTTTTTCTTCATTGCCCAATAGAATACAATTTTGTGACACAAAATAAATAGGTCTTATTCCCTTATGAGACATGTTGTGTGCGCAAACAGTAGTTTCTGACCATAATTGGAGTATCTACACACTCAGAAAAGTTCCATAACATATTTTATGGTGGGTTTTCGTCTATTACTCTTGAAAAAATTAAAAATTATGGTCTTAATAATTTTTGTGGAAAACTTTTAATTTTTAGATTTCACTTCCCAATGTTGTAACATTCTTTGAAGCACCTGTGGGTTCAATAAAGCAGCCATATCTTTTTGAATTCTTTCAGAAGTATAGTTTCCAAAATGGTGTCATATGTGAAGGGTTTCTACTGTTTTGATACCTCTGAGGCTCTTTAAATGCAACATGGCATCTGCAATCTTTTCCAGCCGTAATTGTGCTCCAAAATTCAAATAGTACTCTGTCCATACCAAGTGCTGTCACTCTGTCCATACCAAGTGCTCGTGCTGCGAGTCCGGACATCTAGTTGGGATCCCAGTTGGTCAACATTGACTTCATGATATGGGTGAGTGATTAACTGGCTTACGGTTTCCTTTGACTAGTGCCCTTTCTGCTATGTCTGTTTGACACCACTTGGTGATTTATTGACTGCAGAGTATACCCACTGATGTGACTACCTGTCCGCAGCCCTATTTGGGATCTCCATATACTGTCACTTTATATTTAACGTGCATTTAAACTGTTTTTGTATTAATAAAGGTGTACATTTTTATATAACTCTACTCCATAGTGGTTTCCACTTTATTTAAATTCATTTAGAAAGAAAAAACCCTTACATGGCTAGGCAGATGGAAAAAACTATGGTTTCTGTTAGTAGGGTGTATGCTCTCGATCAGGAATTGCAGGAAATGTTGCATTGTACAGTACCAGCATAGTGGATAGGATTTGAAAAAATCCAATGCCCACTATGCTTCTCACCAGGGTCTCCAGACTTCCGCATGAAACTAACATGCTGCGGAGTCGGAAGAGATAACCATCCGGTGCATGAAGGGAGAAGCCGCCCTGCCCTCACAGCAGATGATGAGTACAGGACAGCTGCGGTCTCCCTGCTTGCACCCCTGGGATCCCACAGGTTCAGAGGCGCTGCGTCCAACATGCAGTGCCTCCGGATTGTGTGCACACAGCCCGATCAAGTTACCCGATCAATATGAAACAAATGTCACAGATAAATCCATTTGTCATTGCAGCAAAAACAAACTATTTGTAGAGATTACACTATTAATTTTCAAGTCTCACTTTTCATCTATGCATATTAAAATATAAAAAAATTTGACATTTAATGTAAATGTTTAAATGTAAGATTTCAAAGCTCCTTTTATTATAAGTTCTTATTCTAGTTTTAATATAAGAAATAATTTATTCCTCTGTTACTGTTTGAGATATCATCTAATCTCAAAATTGGACCCCCAGTTTCATACTTAAGAATTAAATGTAGAAGGCTTTATCTCTTTTGTTGGTATTATGAAAATGGAGACATTGATCCAAATAGTGACTATATGCAGGTAATTACACTTCCTTAAGAAATATATGCTATCTTTTATAAAATTATTTATTATATTATTTCAGTTGAGATTATATTGGTTGCTATAATATACTACAGATTCAGCTTTTTTTTTTCCAATGAATAAAGTATATTACCGTAGGATTTATTGTTCCTAGTAAAAATTATTCTTGGTGCTAGGGTTGTGTGAGTAAGTCTGAAGATCTAACTTCTACAGCTGATTTAATAAGAAACAGTTGTACCACAAACCTTACATATTTTTTTGAAACTTTTTAATGCTATGGGAGCAAAAAAAATGCTTCACTATCAGTTCCAAAAGACTTATTGCCCTTCTAAGATGGCGGCTGGATGCATAGTCAATGCAAAGTATGTATTATAGAAGCGGGTATTCTCAATGATGTCAACATAGGAAAAGCTGTATATATGTATATACAATATATATACTTTTTTGTGATTGGTGAAGTTAACAAACAAAACCACCGCTATTGGTCAGACACTAACCCTCAGTGGATAGATCCCTCTAAAACTGTTGGAACACAAAAATTGATGGTATGATATGGTATATGGGGTATAAAGATAGTGGGGCCATTCTTCATCAATGGAAACCTCAATGCCACTGGATATCTGAATCACGTAACATCTTGAGGTGGGTGATCCACACAGCTGGGAAACAGTGCCTTCTTGGTGTTCTTCTTCCTTGGGCTCTTCATAAAGTTCTGGTCTTGGTGGTATTGGGGAATGGGAACCAGTAGCTGAGACACCGGCTGAAGCTGAAATCTAGCCAGACATACTGCCAGATCATATGCAGTCTGACATGTGGTGCTCCTCGTCCCGGATGTCATAGCGTAATTGTCACCTGACTGCTGAGACTTGCTCCTGAGGACCACCTCTTACATCGGAGCCAAGGATTAGACCTGCACCTCATTGCAGACGAAGCCCAAACTGGGAAGTGTGGTAGAGTTCCAGGTGACATATGTCTCCATCTTCTCTGGCTCTGGTTCTGCCGACCCTCCTTCTGCCCCTAGGGTGGTTAGGAAGATTACATCTTGCGAGTCCCGATCATCCATACCTTGCAGATGATTCATCAGCAAAGCACTACTGAATGTAGGCAACATATATGCGTGCCACTGGGAATGCACAGGTAAATTGACAAGACACGCTGACAAACTTCCATCTGTTTGGGAGTGTTTTATTTCCCTAAGGGACATGCCTCTTCCGTTGAGTGACACATTTCAGACCTGAGCAATCAGTACTGAAGTTGAATGATTGCACACTATTGTTGCCTAATTCCTAGCTTCTAATTAATCCTTCTGTTTGATGCCACAAGGTATAACAACTGGGTTGCCATTACAGTCATTATTGAAGCTTGACATTTTTTTAGGAAACATATTGATGAAAATATATAAGTTTATTCAGGTCACTATTCACTACCAATTCAGCTGGAATGCTGAAGGATACTGGGCACTGCAAGAATGCCAGAACAAATGTAATAAGAATTATACATGAAATGTGAGCCCCAATGGAGACAGTGTTACAAATGTATGCAAATTTCTTACCATAATTGGAGTATCTACACACTCAGAAAAGTTGCATAACATATTTTATGGTGGGATTCCTTCTATTACTCTTGAAAAAATTAAAAATTATGGTCTTAAACATTTTTGTGGAAAAATTTAAATTTTTAGATTTCACTTCCCAGTGTTGTAACATTCTTTGAAGCACCTGTGGGTTCAATACGGCCATATCTTTTTTAATTCTTTGAGAAGTATAGTTTCCAAAATGGTGTCATATGTGAAGGGTTTCTACTGTTTTGATACCTCTGGGGCTCTTTAAATGCAACATGGCATCTGCAATCTTTTCCAGCTGTAATTCTGCTCCAAAATTCAAATAGTGCTCTGTCCATACCAAGTGCTGTCGTGTGGCCAGACAGCAGCTTTACCCAACATATGAACATAGTCATGTTCAGGTAAAATTGTACAATAAATGTAATGGTTCATTTTTATTTTCTCTCATTACCTTTGAGAAATAAAAAATGGGAAAAAAAAACTATTTTTTGGTGTTTCCAAATTGTTTTAATTCCTGTGAAGTACTCGTAGGGTTAACACATTTCCTAAATTAGTTTTTTAATATCTTGAAAGGTACAGTTAATAGTGCTATATAAATGAATATATATTATTAATATTAGTATTATTATTATGGTATTAAATAGTGATTGCACATTTTTAAGAAGCAATAGCCATACTTTGGGGTTTCATCAGTGTGAACAGACCTATAAGATCATGGATGTGAAGCACATAATGCTATTTTTATATGAATTGTTATCACATAATTGTAGAACAGATGACATTGCATGCTCATGACTGTCTGCAATAATAAAAGTTTGCTCTCCAAAAAAATAAATAATAGTAATAAAAAATATTCACAACTAAGTCCCTTAAAAATATAAAGCTTGCTTAAACTGATGTTTTAACAATATTTGTAAGCTTCTTGGAGTTCCGAGTTGCTGCCACATCTGGCACTGTTTCCAAAATTCAGACTCTGCAGGTGTCAAAAATACCTGCAAACTCCAGGAAATGTAAACATTTTTAAAACAAAATCCCAAAAATTCTACAGCTTAACACAAACTGGTAGACCCGATAGCTGGGGACACTCCTAACCTTAGGTTAGGTTTAGTCTTCAGGCAAGCATTTTGGCCCCAAAACTTTTTTTCCAAACTTAGCTGCATTCGCCAACTTTTATTGAAAATGTTCAGATTTCCCATCACCGAACCAAATCAGATGTGTTCTTGCTTAATTTGAAATTGGAAAACATGTTTTGGGGTATGGACACATCAGAGTGTAAAAACTGTCCGATTCTTGGATCCGAGAGTCGGATTAGTGTGATCCTAGTTTTGATCAGTGTGGCTTGCGAGTGCTTTCCGAGTGCAATCAGTTTTTTTCCTCAGCAGCTAGTTACTGTATAATCATTTACCGGTGCATTTCATACAGTTGTCTGAGCTACAGAATGGTAATGTAGCAATTAAAACTAGCATCAGACTCGGATGGTGCGAGTGCTTTCCGAGTGCAATCCGAGTTTTTTGTCGGACCCATAGACTTGCATTGGTGAGTCTCGTCCGTGACTCGCATAGAATTGCAACATGTTGCGATTGACTCGCAATCTGAGAATCGGATGCGGAAAAAGCGTATGAGACTCGGAAATGTGCTCTCGGACATTATTTAACATTGGTCCGAGAGCAACGCTATTTTTCCGCACAGTAAACTCGGACGAGTTTCACTGATGTGTGTCCGAGCCCTTAGAAAAGTTCCCCTATCACTATTCATTTTCTCTTGATGATTTTGTTCAACTTCCCCAGGTGGCTGCAGCTGCCAATATTCTTTTTCCAGTCTTCGGTTGCAAAGATCTCTCCATGCACCACTTGGGCTTCGATATGCCCTGTGCTTTTACAGCAGCAACAACTAGACAAAACACGGGATATCTTCTTGGTAATGGTCCTCTCCTAATACACAGCATGCCTGTGACACAACCTTCGAATTTGCAATGGTGACTTCTGACCAGCGCTGTTGTTTGTACGGCTGATGAGCAGCATTGGTGAGTACATTCTTTCGCTCTTCAGGTTTTGATAGCTCGTCATATCCATCTTCATCTCCACGATGGATCGCACACCACTCGCTTTTTAGTTTTGAGCCTGCTAATAACAGACAGCTGATCTCAGCATCATAGCTTAAATTGATAATTCCTCTGCTCTTTTTTCAAATTGTCCAGCCAACAGAAAAAAAATGCAGCACAAATGACTGAAACAGGTTTTAAAAGGAATCTGTCACCAGGTTTTTGCCATCTCATTTGAGAGCAGAAATAAATATAGAGTTAAAGAGCCTGATTCCAGTGATGTATCACTTATTGAGCTGCTTACTGTTATTTTGATAAAACTACTTCTTTCTTTGCTGTAGATTTAGCAGTTGATGAATATTCTGGAATACCTGGCTGCAGGCCAAATAGTCCTCTAATGATAATCTCCAGCTGATTAAACAGTGATTTAATCAAAACTGCACTGGGCAGCCCAGTAAGTCATATATCGCTGGAATCAGGATCTCAGGCACTGCAGATAAGGAGGAAAAAACTGCATGACAAATTCCCTCTAAACTTGCTTGTGTCCAGACAGTTACCCTGGATGACCTTTCACCTAGTAAGTATAGATAATATAAAACCCGAAGGCCACTTCCGGCCAATCCGGCCAACTTCCGTGATGGCCTCCGACCTGTGTAATCAGACCGGAACCGGAAGTGGGCGCTTTAGCGCCCACCAGATCCACGAGCGGTGAGCGCGTAGCGCTCACCGCGAGCCGTTAAACTCCCACGACCCCTGTGTCCCGGCGCCTCCTCTCTCCTTCGGCCCAGTCCTCCCGCTCCTCTCTCCGCCGCTCCAGCCCCTTCCTCCCGCTCCTCCTCCCGCCGCTCGGTTCTCATCCTCTCCCCAATGTTGCAGCTCAGAGCGGAGGACATGCGGTTCTCCCGACGCCGCCCGCAGATGACCGGCATCAGCCGGTTCTCTCCCGCTTGCCACACATGCGGCTCCCCAGCTCCTGCGGCCCCCCCCGCGGGTCCTCCTGCCCCCCCCGCGGCTCCTGCGGGCCCCCCGCAGCTACTCATGCCCCCCCGCGGGTCGTCTTGCCCCCCCGCGGCTCCTGCGGCCCCCCGCAGCTACTCATGCCCCCCCGCGGGTCGTCCTGGCCCCCCGCGGCTCCTGCGGGCCCCCCGCGGGTCGTCTTGCCCCCCCCGCGGGTCGCTCTTGCCCCCCGCGGGTCGTCTTGCCCCCCCGCGGGTCGTCCTGCCCCCCCGCGGCTCCTGCGGCCCCCCCGCAGCTACTCCTGCCCCCCCGCGGCTCCTGCTGCCCCCACCCTGCTTGCTTCTACTAAAAATAATAAATCCCTCATAGAGGATACTCACCCGTCCGCCGGCGCGCTCCATCTACGTCCTATAGCTCCATGGCTTGAGGACCTGTGGTTGCCTGGGAAACCGATCAGCTGATCGGTTTCCCAGTCAACCACAGGTCCTGCGAGCCGCCACAACGGGTGAGTATCCTCCCATCCATCCTGCCCCTACCCCCCACCGGCTCCAACCTGCCCCCCCCCCTGCTCCATAGCACACATCCCCCTCTGCTCCATCCTGCCCCCCCTCCATCCTGCCCGCCCCCCACCCGCTGCATCCAGCCCCCCCTCCACCGCCTCCATCCTGCCCCCCCACAACAGTTCCATCCTGCCCCCCCGCCTCCAACCTACCCCCTGCCCCCGCCGACTCCATCCTGCCCCCCCCCCCCCCCCGCCCGCTCCATCCTTCATTCTCCCCCCCCCCCCCGCTGACTCCATCCTGCCCCCCCCACACCAGCTCCATCCTCCCCCCCACCGGCTCCATCCTGCACCCCCCGCCCGCTCCATCCTACCCCCCCACTGCCTCCATCATGCCCCCCACCACACCAGCTCCATCCCGCCCCCGCCGGCTCCATCCTGCCCCCCCCCCCACAGCTCCATCCTGCCCCCCCCACCAGCTCCATCCTGCCCCCCCACCGACTTCATCATGCCCCCCCGCCAACTCCATCCTGCCCCCCCCACCAGCTCCATCCTGCCCCCCCCGCCCGCTCCATCCTATCCATCCTACCCCCCACTGGCTCGATCCTGCCCCCCCCACACCGTCTCCATCCTGCCCCCACACCGTCTCCATCCTGCCCCCCACCGGCTCAATCCTGCCCCCCCACCGACTTCATCATGCCCCCCCGCCAACTCCATCCTGCCCCCCCCACCAGCTCCATCCTGCCCCCCCCCGCCCGCCTCCATCCTATCCATCCTACCCCCCCGCTGGCTCGATCCTGCCCCCCCCACACCCGTCTCCATCCTGCCCCCACACTGTCTCCATCCTGCCCCCCCACCGGCTCCATCCTGCCCCCCCACCTGCTCCATCCTGCCCCCTTCCCACACCAGCTCCATCCTGCCCCCTCGCCCGCTCCATCCTCACCCCCCGCCAGCTCCATTCCACCCCCCCCACCCGCTCCATCCTGTGCCCCCCCCCTCGGCTCCATCCTGCCCCCCCCCCCCGCCGCTTCCATCCTGCCCCCCTGCCCGCTCCATCCTGCCCCCCCCCACACACCAGCTCTATTCTGCCCCCCCGCCACCTCCATCCTGCCCCCCCCACCAGCTCCATCCTGCCCCCCCCCTGGCTCCATCCTGCCCCCCCTCCGGCTCCATCCTGCCCCCCCTCCGGCTCCATCTTACCCCCCCGCCGGCTCCATCCTGCCCCCAGCCGACTCCATCCTGCCCCCCCCGGCTCCATCCTACCCCCCTGCCGGCTCCATCCTGCCCCCCACCCCCCCCAAGTTCCATCCTGCTCCCCGCCCACCAGCTCCATCCTGCCGCCCCCGCCAGCTCCATCCTGCCCCCCCGCCAGCTCCATCCTGCCCCCTCTCCTCTGCGTCCTCTGCCCCCTGTCCTCTGCGTCCTCTGCCCCCTCTCCTCTGCCCCCTGTCCTCTGCGTCCTCTGCCCCCTCTGTGTCCTCTGCCCCCTGTCCTCTGCCCCCTGTCCTCTGCCCCCTGTCCTCTGCCCCCTGTCCTCTGCGTCCTCTGCCCCCTGTCCTCTGCCCCCTGTCCTCTGCCCCCTGTCCTCTGTGTCCTCTGCCTCCTCTGCCCCCTCTGCCTCCTCTGCCCCCTCTGTGTCCTCTGCCCCCTGTCCTCTGCCCCCTGTCCTCTGCCTCCTCTGCCCCCTGTCCTCTGCCTCCTCTGCCCCCTGTCCTCTGCCTCCTCTGCCCCCTGTCCTCTGCCTCCTCTGCCCCCTGTCCTCTGCCCCCTGTCCTCTGCCTCCTCTGCCCCCTGTCCTCTGCCTCCTCTGCCCCCTGCCTCCTCTGCCCCCTGTCCTCTGCCTCCTCTGCCCCCTGTCCTCTACCTCCTCTGCCCCCTGTCCTCTGCCCCCTGTCCTTTGCGTCCTCTGCCCCCTGTCCTCTGCGTCCTCTGCCCCCTGTCCTCTGCGTCCTCTGCCCCCTGTCCTCTGCGTCCTCTGCCCCCTGTCCTCTGCGTCCTCTGCCCCCTGTCCTCTGCGTCCTCTGCCCCCTGTCCTCTGCGTCCTCTGCCCCCTGTCCTCTGCGTCCTCTGCCCCCTGTCCTCTGCGTCCTCTGCCCCCTGTCCTCTGCGTCCTCTGCCCCCTGTCCTCTGCGTCCTCTGCCCCCTGTCCTCTGCGTCCTCTGCCCCCTGTCCTCTGCGTCCTCTGCCCCCTTGCGTCCTCTGCCCCCTCTGTGTCCTCTGCCCCCTCTGTGTCCTCTGCCCCCTCTGTGTCCTCTGCGTCCTCTGTGTCCTCTGCGTCCTCTGCCCCCTGTCCTCTGCGTCCCCCCCGGCTACAGTCACCGACACACGGAACGTTCCGATCTCGGAAGTTCCGTGTGCCCTCCTGCCACTCCCCTCCACCCTCTGCCCTCCAGCCAGTACCTACATACCGAGGGGGGCCCATTGCCCGCCACCTCGGAGGGCCACACACACCCTGGGGGTACCCGTGCTCCCTGCCGTGTGCCTGGAGAGGAGGGAGGGCGGGACTTCCTCTCCTGCAGCTCTGCCCGCCCCTCCTCTCCTCCTACACCCGACGCCCGGCCACCGGTAAGTCTGCAGCCATACACGCTGCTCTGCCCTCCAGCCTGTGTGCCCCCTCTGCCCTCTGTCCTCTGCGTCCTCTGCCCCCTCTGTGTCCTCTGCCCCCTCTGTGTCCTCTACCCCTGTCCTCTATGTCCTCTGCCCCCTGTCCTCTGCGTCCTCTGCCCCCTGTCCTCTGCGTCCTCTGCCCCCTGTCCTCTGCCCCCTCTGTGTCCTCTGCCCCCTGTCCTCTGCGTCCTCTGTGTCCTCTGCCCCCTGTCCTCTGCCCCCTGTCCTCTGCCCCTTGTCCTCTGCCCCCTGTCCTCTGCCCCCTGTCCTCTGCCCCTGTCATCTGCGTCCTCTGCCCCCTGTGTCCTCTGCCCCCTCTGTGTCCTCTGCCCCCTGTCCTCTGCCCCCTGTCCTCTGCCCCCTGTCCTCTGCCCCCTGTCCTCTGCGTCCTCTGCCCCCTCTGTGTCCTCTTCCCCTGTCCTCTGCGTCCTCTGCCACCTGTCCTCTGCGTCCTCTCCCCCCTGTCCTCTGCGTCCTCTGCCCCCTGTCCTCTGCGTCCTCTGCCCCCTGTCCTCTGCGTCCTCTGCCCCTGTCCTCTGCGTCCTCTGCCCCCTGTCCTCTGCGTCCTCTGCCCCCTGTCCTCTGCGTCCTCTGCCCCCTCTGTGTCCTCTGCCCCCTGTCCTCTGCCCCCTGTCCTCTGCCCCTGTCCTCTGCGTCCTCTGCCCCCTCTGTGTCCTCTTCCCCCTGTCCTCTGCGTCCTCTTCGCCCTGTCCTCTGCGTCCTCTTCGCCCTGTCCTCTGCGTCCTCTGCCCTCTGTCCTCTGCGTCCTCTGCCCCTCTCCTCTGCGTCCTCTGCCCCCTGTCCTCTGCCCCCTGTCCTCTGCGTCCTCTGCCCCTGTCCTCTGCGTCCTCTGCCCCCTCTGTGTCCTCTGCCCCCTGTCCTCTGCGTCCTCTGCCCCCTCTGTGTCCTCTGCCCCCTGTCCTCTGCCCCCTGTCCTCTGCCTCCTCTGCCCCCTGTCCTCTGCCTCCTCTGCCCCCTGTCCTCTGCCTCCTCTGCCCCTGTCCTCTGCCTCCTCTGCCCCCTGTCCTCTGCCTCCTCTGCCCCTGTCCTCTGCCTCCTCTGCCCCTGTCCTCTGCCCCCTGTCCTCTGCCTCCTCTGCCCCCTGTCCTCTGCCTCCTCTGCCCCCTGTCCTCTGCCCCCTGTCCTCTACCTCCTCTGCCCCCTGTCCTCTGCCCCCTGTCCTCTGCGTCCTCTGCCCCCTGTCCTCTGCGTCCTCTGCCCCCTGTCCTCTGCGTCCTCTGCCCCCTGTCCTCTGCGTCTTCTGCCCCCTGTCCTCTGCGTCCTCTGCCCCCTGTCCTCTGCGTCCTCTGCCCCCTGTCCTCTGCCCCCTGTCCTCTGCCCCCTGTCCTCTGCCCCCTGTCCTCTGCGTCCTCTGCCCCCTGTCCTCTGCGTCCTCTGCCCCCTGTCCTCTGCGTCCTCTGCCCCTGTCCTCTGCGTCCTCTGCCCCCTGTCCTCTGCGTCCTCTGCCCCTGTCCTCTGCGTCCTCTGCCCCCTGTCCTCTGCGTCCTCTGCCCCCTGTCCTCTGCGTCCTCTGCGTCCTCTGCCCCCTCTGCGTCCTCTGCCCCCTCTGCGTCCTCTGCCCCCTCTGTGTCCTCTGCCCCCTCTGTGTCCTCTGCCCCCTCTGTGTCCTCTGCCCCCTCTGTGTCCTCTGCCCCCTCTGTGTCCTCTGCCCCCTCTGTGTCCTCTGCCCCCTCTGTGTCCTCTGCGTCCTCTGTGTCCTCTGCGTCCTCTGTGTCCTCTGCGTCCTCTGCCCCCTGTCCTCTGCGTCCTCTGCGTCCTCTGCCCCCTGTCCTCTGCGTCTTCTGCCCCCTGTCCTCTGCGTCCTCTGCCCCCTGTCCTCTGCCTCCTCTGCCCCCTGTCCTCTGCCCCTCTGTGTCCTCTGCCCCCTCTGTGTCCTCTGCCCCTCTGTGTCCTCTGCCCCCTCTGTGTCCTCTGCCCCCTCTGTGTCCTCTGCCCCCTCTGTGTCCTCTGCGTCCTCTGCCCCCTGTCCTCTGCGTCCTCTGCCCCCTGTCCTCTGCGTCCTCTGCCCCCTGTCCTCTGCGTCCTCTGCCCCCTGTCCTCTGCGTCCTCTGCCCCCTGTCCTCTGCGTCCTCTGCCCCTGTCCTCTGCGTCCTCTGCCCCCTGTCCTCTGCCCCCTCTGCCCCCTGTCCTCTGCCCCCTCTGTGTCCTCTGCCCCCTGTCCTCTGCGTCCTCTGCCCCCTCTGTGTCCTCTGCCCCCTGTCCTCTGCGTCCTCTGCCCCCTGTCCTCTGCGTCCTCTGCCCCCTGTCCTCTGCGTCCTCTGCCCCCTGTCCTCTGCCCAGCCGCCTCTGCCCCCTGTCATCTGCGCTGACCACTCTGCCCACGTCGCTGCGCTGACCAATCTCACCGCACTCACTGCTAACACTGAGCCACCACACTCACTGCTAACCACTGAGCCACCGCACTCACTGCTAACCACTGAGCCACCGCACTCACTGCTAACCACTGAGCCACCGTACACTGCTACCCACTGAGCCGCCTGTATACACACAATTCATTTCACCGCACTCCCGTAACTATTAGTAAATAAACTATATATGGATTCTAGACTACCCGATTCTTTAGAATCGGGCCGCCATCTAGTACTACATAAAAATGTTAAACATTAAATTGCTAAAACAGGGGGAGAAGGAAAGAGAGAGAGAGGCAAAACATAATAAAATACTAGGATCTATTGGGAGCCTTACTTTTTTTATTGTGCAATTCACATGAATTTTCTGTGACACGTCCAGACACCAGGGCAATGGTGTACTCGGAACCAGGCCGTGCAATTCTTCAGGAATCTCACGGTGATGTGACCTGGCTCTGTGACCCTGGCCATGTCATAAAAATGGGGAAAGTTTATATGGGGAATTAATTTGTGACACCACTTATGATACTCGGCAATTGGATGGCTGACACTGCGGTTCAGATCCACTTGAGCGGTTGGTGACGCAGCAGAGATGTTACAGCTCTCCACTGGTAGAGCGAGGCCCAGGGCAGTTATAAAGTCTATTTCATGATGGTTACTTATGTAACACAGGGCAAGTGATGCAGTAAATAAATCTGAGAACACAGCAGGGTACAGTCTTCATATTTTACTCACAGTTCTCCAGGTTACAACAACCAGCTGGGTGCTGTGTCCTCCGAGTTAGGGTTCCAGACAATTCTCAGATAACTTGAGTGCACCCTACTGGGACCCCCTTCTGGTGTACTTTTCTGGGTCGTATCTCTGCATTGGCTCTCACCCTCCTGCCCCGTGCCTCACACACAGTGTCCCATGCCAGCAGCCTCAGGCGACGTCTATCTGGTCCCATTGACCCTATGCGGCTGCCTTTTTAGTGATTGTGTGTATGGATGTGGCTGTTTAACTGGGTTTACTTACTTAACTAACCTTCTTATATTATCACACACATTCACATAGATTTTAAGACATTAGACACCTGACCAGATTAACTAACTAGCTATATACATCTATGCTGCCACTTCTTCTGTTTCCAAGGCAGTTCCTTAGGCCTGCAACCTCCTTGTATTAGGATTTCAGTAGCCAGATTGTCACTTGGTAGTGCCGCAGCTGGGGTCTGAGTTGCTTGAGTTCGCATTTTAACCTAGGTCAAAGCTGCTGCGTTTGATACAGATACCGGGGTTGCAACGGCTGGGTATGGTGCTGCAACCAGGGTTGGAACTGTTGGTGGTGGTGCTGCCGCCAGGGTTGGAACTGCTGGGTATGATATTGGGGACAGTACCTCCTTACACACTTTTTTTACATCTAGGGAATACAGCTCCTGCTCGCCTACATGCCAGGTGAAGATTATGCAGTCCCCAGGATACAGGTCACACTCTGGATGTCTGTTTGGCAGATGGAATTCTAGGTCTTGCCAGGTAACACATGGTTCTCGCACCATCCTGGGCTCCCTGATGAATCCCCAACCTCTTCCTAAATCGAACGTGACCACAGTGCCCTTCCTCTGTGGACCCTGGTCAGCAGCTCTAGTCTTACGGACTCGGCTGTTGGCCTTTAAGTTTTGCTCCTTCATGGCCTTCCACTGAACTTGCCACTCCTTTTCCTCCGCCACCCACTTGGGTTGCTGCTGTTGGCAATAATCTGCCCACCTTAGGGTATCTACCCAGGCCTCTCCCACTTGGGCCTCCCCCAGGGAACCCTATCAGTTCCTCTCCTGGGTTATCCCATCAGAAGACCATTATCTCCCTGTGCACCTCCCGGGGTACGGGTTCGGGCTGCAATGGAACCACCAATCTATCCTCGGTGTCTGCTGTTTGGTCCCAGACTAAATCTTTGAACACCAGGCTAGGTTAGAGGGCAGTCGGGAGTTTTACGGACTCAGGGTTTCCTCGGCCACCGAAGCAATGTCGGTACCTGTATCTTTTGCCTTTCTAGTGCCGGATTCTTCTTCCTCCTCCTCTGGGGTCGGAGATGATGGTTGCAAAGCCACCCTCTGCTGGGACACCAGGCCTTCCTCCATTTCCTCATCGCTGTTATCTGCATCTTCAGAAGCTGGCAGCTCAATTCTTTCATCTCAGCCTCCAGAAACTCTGAGGGCAGCTGGTCCGGGTCTACCTCCGGTCGTCTGGGGGCGACCACCTTTTCCACCTCACGCACTGAAGCTCTCTGATCACAGCTCGCCATGGTGCCAACCGCGTTACTTACTGCCTCTCCCGTGGCACACCCAGTTGCACTCTCTTCAGTGCTCTTTACACCCCCCTCTCTTTTTCATGGGCATCTCCTCTCTCTTTTGCTTTCAGCCACACCAGGAGGCGGATCCCCTTGGCTGACGGACAAGTCCTTTTGCATTGAAGTCTTTACAGTAGGCGGGTAGGGCTTTTTATGACATTCAGCAACTTTGCCCACGATGGGAGGCTGCACCACTCCCTTTTGCATACACATTGCTCTTTTTCTTTTTGGAGGGCACCATTATACAGTCCTATAACACAGTCTCAGGCGCACGAGACTCTGTTTGCCAGGTCGGTACATCCTGTTTGTGATACCAAGTTGACATGCCCTCCTCCAGGGCCGTGGGGTACTCGGAACTGGGCCAGACAGTTCTTTTTGGGGATGTCACAGTGGTGTGACCCGGCTCCTTGACCCTGGCCGTGACATAAAAATGGGGAAAGTTTATATGGGGAATTAATTTGTGACACCACCCTTAGTACTTGGCAACGGGATGGCCGCCGCTGCAGTTCTTATCCATTTGGGTGGTTGGTGACGCGAGAAGAGATTTTACAGCTCTCCACGGGTAGAGCAAGGCCCCAGGGCAGTTATAAAGTCTATATGATGATGGTTACTGGTGTAGCACAGGGCAAGTGATGCAGTAAGTAAATGTAAGGACACATCAGGGTGCAGTCTTCACATTTTACTCACAGTTCTCCAGGTTATAACAACCAGCCAGGTGTTGTTTCCTCCGGGTTAGGATTTCAGACAACTCTCAGGTAACTTGGGTGCACTTTACCAGGACCCCCTTGTGGTGTACCTTTCTGGATAGTCTCTCTGCACTGGCTCTCGCCCTCCTGCCCTGTGCCTCACACATAGTGTCCCAAGTCAGCAGCCTCAGGTCCTGTCGGGTGACGTCTTCCTGGTCCCTTTGACCCCATGCATCTACCTTTTTAGCGATTGTATGTGAATGTGGTTGTTGCACTTACAGGTACCACAGCCTCTGGTTTGCTAGTTGAGTCCTACAATCTCTTCACTACACTGGGGTTGGTCCGCATTTCACCCAACTATGGTTGGCGTGAATTCAGGCACCACAGGTGGATCCCTTACTTCCCGTGCCCCGATGAACCCCTTGTCTGTCTCTGGAGTCCCTCACTGGCTCCTACGTCTCTGTTCTCGTTTCTTTTTTCCTGGTACAAGCTCCTCTCTGCTCCAGTCCCGAGTACATCTCTCTCTGTCACTCCACTCTTGGCTAACACCTGTTACCAACTCACTAATTGATGTTTTCTTCCAGTTCTTTCTACTTCCTTAACTTCCGGGCATTCCACCCTTATCTACTTCCTCCACCCAACTCCTCTACCTAGTTCTTCCTCCGACCTGAGATGGGGCTCTCCCGGAATAGGGTCCACCCAGATCCCCTGGCCTGGAGTGGTGTGGTGGTGTCCTCTCCTTATCCAAGAGGGGGGTACCACACCTCTGGCTGAGGTGCAGTACCTCTGTAGTGACTGGACCCTTAGGGGAACCACATCTGAACCTGCAAGATAACAAGAAAACAGTGCAAATAGGGTCTTATGCGATAAACAAAGGAATATAGGATTAGTCAGTATACGCTCACCTTGTCAGGTTGTGTGAGACACAATAATAATAATAATAATAATAAAACTTTATTTGTATAGCGCCAACATATTCCGCAACATTTTACAGTACAATGGTACGTATAAGAAAAATCTACAATACAGAATTGTAGGTAATACAGAACAGTAGTTACATACAATAAACATAGAATCAATGTAGGAAATACAATAAAAAGGCAAAAAATAAAGGTGACCCTGCTCGAAGGAGCTTACAATCTAAGATGGGATGGGAACACAAAGTACAGGGGCTTATAACAATGAGTATCTCATGTCTAAATGACTACTGTTAGGGAGAATGATAGGCAACCCTGAAGAGGTGTGTTTTTAGGGAGCGTCTGAAGCTATGCAAGTTGTGGATGGTCCTAATTTCTTGAGGTAGAGCATTCCAGACGATTGGTGCAGCTCGAGAGAAGTCTTGGAGTCGGTAATGGGAGGTTCAGATTAATGCCGATGTTAGTCTGAGGTCGCATTCAGAGCGAAGGGGACGCGTGGGGTGGTAGACAGAGATGAGGACAGAGAGCTAGGGAGGTGCCGCACCATGAATAGTTTTGTGGGTGACAACAACAATTTGAATAGGATTCTATAATGTATGGGCAGCCAATGCAGTGACTGGCACAGAGCAGAAACATCTGAGTAGCGGTTTGCTAGATAGGTGATCCTAGCTGCTGCATTGAGGATAGACTGGAGAGGGGAAAACCTACTTCCTGGGAGGCCAGCTAATAAAGAATTACAGTAGTCAAGGCGGGAATGGATCAGGGCCATGGTGAGGGTTTTAGTTGTTTCCATGGTGAGGAAAGGGCGAATTCTGGAGATATTTTTCAGGTGCAAGCGACAGGAGTCGGTGAGAGATTGTATATAGGAGGTGAAGGAGAGATCAGCGCCAAACATAAAACTCAGACAGTGAGCCTGCTGACTTGGCGTTATCTTTTTCATACATAGTTTCCGGAGGCAGAGAGTTTTCAACCAAAAAATAATAATTGCAAAAAAACAAGCCTGTTCTATCTCAATGCTCTTTGTTGTAAAGTAATGCACACGATAAAAACAAGCTACATATTGCACATAAGTGATAAAAAAATGTAATATAGTCTGGTATCTTAGAGACGGGTTAATGGCCTTTTACTACCAGCAACCAGTGACATTGGTGTACAAACATATCGCCAGATGGGTTATAGTGGAAATATTTATAGAGATTAGGTCAGAAGATCAGGGGAAAGGTAACTATCTGCCACATAGTCACTATATCCTCCGTGATTCACATGCCCTGCATGGTGTTTAACAACCAGTTCCCCTCCTATCCCACTATATACACCCAGGAGTAGTTTCTTGCTTACCCATAGCCACAGCTGGAGGTAGATGGCACTCTGGAGTACCCCGACGCGTTTCCCTCAGCTTCCTCAGGGGCATGTTCTCTATCCAGCCTCTAGTCCTTATATGTCCCCTACACCTGACTAATTGCCTCCCCGCACCTGTACCGCATACACACGGCCGCGCCGTCCATCACTCGCGGTTTCCGGCCTTCATAGACCGGATGTGCGTTATGGCGTCACATCCGCCCTTCACAGAAGCCTTCTGCCGCACAGCGAGGGACGGGCGACCGCGCATGCGCGGATCGCGGGCGCCATTTTACAATAGGGCAATTTCGCCCACATCATAAGTATGGCGTTTTTTGACTAAATGAAGAACCCCCCCCATGGAAACATCACAACCCACTATCTGGAGGTATATAGAAAGAGTATTCTAGGAGACAAACTCACAGGGAAGGGGATGTATCAACATGAATACATATATGTATAAACATAAAGATATACATTTTTCAGCAGTTGTACATTCTCTCTCCAATCCAAGGATGTCGTCTCTAAGACTAAGTTCTCCTCCAGGTCAGGATTATGATGATATATAGGGTATCATTCAAGTCTCTCAGGCTCAATCAGTGGATGGTGACACAACTAAAAACTAAAACAGCAGAAAAAAGAAAATAAAAACAGTTAAAACCACAAAAAAAGAGAAATATTTATTAGGGAACCCATCAAGGGTCTCCATCACGGTGCCACATAGAGTCAAATATCTATAGATCAAGCAGCATGCTGCCTAGTCAGAACAACGATAGTCCCATTTATTTCCCTCATCTTTGGCCGAGAGCGCACCCATGCATAGAGAGATGCACATAGTGGATCAGAATTCATAAGTAGGACGAGAAACTAAGTCTCTCGTTCAACCCCCCTGGGGATAAAGTCCCCAGGCGGACGATCCACTGGCACTCTCTTTTTGCAAGTGCTTTCTTATAATCCCCACCCCTCGCCCCTAAGTGACAGACATCAATGGCCATAAATCTGAGGTTCGTTGGATCACAGTCATGTTTCACCTTAAAGTGACGAGGCAGTGTCTTAAGGCAGGGATCACTCAATTCCACTTTTTTGGCCGCCAAAATGTCTCTTACGTGTTCCCTTACCCTAATTCTAAATTCACGTGTTGTTAAACCAATATATATCATGCCACAAGGACATGTGGCATGATATATGACATTTTTAGTGGTGCACGTTATATAGTGCCTTATATCATAGATCTTATCATTATTTGCGGCCCTAAATGTCTTAGATCTTATTGAGTTTTGGCACGCCAAACATTCACCACAAGGAAAAAATCCTACCCGTGTCCTGCCTCCACTCACTATCGGTCTTGATTTATTCACATAATGACTGTGTACCAACGTGTCCCTCAGACTGCAACTCCTTCTTGCGGTCAGCAGTGGCCTTTCCGTCACGGATTCCTTTAATCCAGGTACCAGATGGAGGATACCCCAGTGCTTTTTCAAGACACCCCTGATTCTGTCCCAATTATCATTATATGTTGTTATAAATCTCACAATTTGTACACCTTCCTCCTTCCCCCTCTCCTCCGACTGTCTCCTCCCCTGCAGAAGGGCACCCCTTTGTAAACCCTGGGCTTTATGGTATCCACGTTTCACACAGCGTTTGCTATACCCCCTTGACAAAAAGCGATTTCTCAGATCTTTGGCCTGCTCCTCGAAAAATATTTCTGAGGAGCAGACTCTTTTGGCCCTTATATATTGGCCAATAGGGATCGCCGATATCGTAGCTGGGGTATGAGCTGAAGTCGCGTGCAAAAGTGCATTCACTGATGTTTCCTTTCTATACATATCTGTCTGTATAGAACCATCAGGATGAATGAGTATTTTCACATCCAAGAAATCCATCGACGACGTGTGATGCTTGTGGGTTAGTCTGATATTATATTCATTGGAGTTAAGATTATTCATGAATTCCTCCAATTGTACTACTGTCCCCCTCCACAGCATCAACACGTCGTCGATGTATCTCATTCATGATAGGGCATGGGTGGCGGCACGTGCGCCCTCCCCGAAAATCTCCCTCTCCCAAAAACCGAGAAAGAGATTTGCGTACGAGGGCGCACATGCCGCCCCCATTGCCGTACCCCGCTGCTGCAAGAAGAAACGGTCTTTGAAGAGGAAGAAGTTGTGAGTTAATATATATTCTAGAAGGTCAAGAATCAGGGTGCTAAGAGAATCCTCCAAACTACTACCTCTCAAGAAAAAGGTCACTGCCTTAAGACCATCCAAGTGATTTATTGAGGAGTACAAAGACTCCACGTCTGCTGTAACCAA
The DNA here is from genome assembly GCA_033576535.1 of Allobates femoralis. Taxonomy (NCBI): domain Eukaryota; kingdom Metazoa; phylum Chordata; class Amphibia; order Anura; family Aromobatidae; genus Allobates; species Allobates femoralis. The sequence continues at coordinate 153,412,356 of JARQOC010000002.1, read as the reverse complement.
AAGAGTGTCTGGATCCACAAAGATCCCATCAATCTGCCTCAGGACATCCGATGTGTCACGGACATAGGAGGGCAGCGTTTCCACCAGTGGATGCAGGTAAAATTCAATGAACCTGCATACTGGGTCACATAGCCCCCCTATCCCGGACACAATCGGACGTCCCGGGGGACTGAGGGATCTTTGTGGATCTTTGGCAACAGGTAAAAGGTCGGGATGACGGGCTCCTTGACCAGGAGACCCTCCCAAACCTTTTTGGGGATTATACCTAACTGGTAGGCTTCATCAACAATTTTAAATAATTCACCCATAAATTTCTTCAAGGGGCTACATGGTAACGCCAGATAGCTTTCTTTGTCTCTAAGCTGGCGGAACGCTTCTCGCTCATACATTTTAACTGGCCAAATAACCACATTTCCCCCTTTGTCCGCCGGTTTTATCACTATATCCGGGATAGCCTTAAGTTCTTTTAATGCCTGTCGTTGATGGTGCGATAAATTATCTACACCTTCCCGACGGCTCGTCAATTTCTTTAAATCCTGTGCCACAAGTTTATGAAAAGTTTCAATCTCCGGACAGGCGGACAAAGGGGGAAACGTGGTGGATCGTGGGTAGATAGACCTTGGAAAAGCATGAGAAGCACCTACCGAGTTTTCACACTCTTCCTCCTCCAGATCCTCAAGATCCTCAAGAGTCTTGATAGTATTCTGTTCCAATTCTACCGGGTCGTCCTCTCTGTGTTCCTCCTTATAGTGCAGTTTTTTCAGTAGTAGCTTGCGGGTAAAGAGGTGAAGGTCTTTCAGAACTGCAAAGTAATCATAATCATTTACTGGCACAAAAGATAGACCCAACTTTAACACTTCAAGTTGGGGTGCCGATAGTATATGTGTAGATAAATTAACTACCTGCAGGTCTGATCCCCGAATCTTTTTCCCTAGAGGCTCAGGGGGAGTGATACTCCGTTTTCCCTTAGTTCCCTCTTTGTTGAACCCTTCTCGTGGAGTTGGCATCCAACCTTTACCGCTACCCCTGGTGCATCCTCCAAAGAAGACAGAGAGGACACCGATACTGGACTTAGCCGATGATCTTTTGGGGAACCCTTAGGTGGTTCACTCGGAGGGTTTTTTGGTTTTCTTTTACCACTTTTCCACCTGTATACCATGTTATTTTTGTAATCCAGGCAGTCCCTCTTATACTTCTTTGTCTTAGTGGTCAGAATATCCTTTTCCCATTTAGAAAAGCTCTTCTCAAGATCATCATTTAACTTGGCCAGTGCATCACCAGATAACTCCTTATGGAGCTTCTCTTGAACGGAATTGATATCCACCTCTACTGATTTCAATGAGATCTCATTAAGCCTCACTAGCAAACTCATGTAGCCCCTTGAACACCTTGTCGATAATTCCTCCCACTCTTTCTTAATCTGTACGTCCTCAACTTTAAATGAGGGAAAAACTTGAACTCTGAGTCCCCTGGGGATCAGATCTCTAGTCAGATAGCGTTCCAGAAACGCCTTGTTCCACCAAATTCTCGTTTTCTGACTCAGCAGCTGCTTGAGTCTAGTGGTTTGGCTCGATGTGGCCCTGGAGTCAGCATTAACTGATATACCCGTCGTATCTTCGAAAACCAGATCAACCTTAGATCGCCAGGATGTTTCCCTGGCCTTATGGTCCATATTGCTCAGTGGAACCGCTGTGATAAACAGAAATACAATTATTTTAATCAACTGAGTTTTATATGGACAGTAAGAATCATATAATTGGACTCTCCTATATTCAATTTCATACATAGTTTCCGGAGGCAGAGAGTTTTCAACCAAAAAATAATAATTGCAAAAAACAAGCCTGTTCTATCTCAATGCTCTTTATTGTAAAGTAATGCACACGATAAAAACAAGCTACATATTGCACATAAGTGATAAAAAAATGTAATATAGTCTGGTATCTTAGAGACGGGTTAATGGCCTTTTACTACCAGCAACCAGTGACATTGGGGTACAAACATATCGCCAGATGGGTTATAGTGGAAATATTTATAGAGGTTAGGTCAGAAGATCAGGGGAAAGGTAACTATCTGCCACATAGTCACTATATCCTCCGTGATTCACATGCCCTGCATGGTGTTTAACAACCAGTTCCCCTCCTATCCCACTATATACACCCAGGAGTAGTTTCTTGCTTACCCATAGCCACAGCAGGAGGTAGATGGCACTCTGGAGTACCACGACGCGTTTCCCTCAGCTTCCTCAGGGGGCATGTTCTCTATCCAGCCTCTAGTCCTTATATGTCCCCTACACCTGACTAATTGCCTCCCCGCACCTGTACCGCATACACACGGCCGCGCCGTCCATCACTCGCGGTTTCCGGCCTTCACAGACCGGATGTGCGTCGTGGCGTCACATCCGCCCTTCACAGAAGCCTTCTGCCGCACAGCGAGGGACAGCGAGGGGCTGATGTGGATAAAGGGTGATGGAGGGGGAATTGGGCGGTAAAAGTGGATGACTAACACACATAGATATAAAGGCATTGAACTGAAGGACATTTTGATATATTGCTCAAAGAAAAATTAGGAGAGTTAGTAGACGGGTAGAGTTTTAACTTCTGGTTACCTCTGGCTTATCTCTGGAATATCTCTGCAGTCCACTTTTAAAATCCTACTTTGGGAAATCACACAGGCCAAGGCACAGAGGCCATAGACCTTGCAATTTATAACTCTTACAACCACTTCAAAGGCTTTAGCCTGTAGCGAATCATCCAAGATGTCAGATAATACCGAATGAAGTAAGTGTGAATGAATCCAGATCGCGCTGCAGGTCAGTCCACGGATATCAAAACAGCCGTTATTCCTACGCCTTTTGTGTGACACTTCACACTACCTCAGAGAAAAGCTTACAGATAACACAATCACCACCATTAAGTAATGGCTGAAAACGATGTACAGAACTACGTCAGCACACCAGTCAGTAGTAAACAATAGTGTAAATGATGTCACAGTAGGGGCGTGTCACCCACGATATCAAGACACCATATGTTAGTTTTTATGCATGTAATGTGCCAAAGATGGCTTTCCACAGAGATCAAACTTAGTATGCATGTGGTGTCACATTCACACATATAAAAACAAGTAAATAAAAATTATAATTATTAAAACATACAAGCAGATTTTTCTTTTACCACAATTAAATACAAGTATATGTGCATATATTGTAAACGAGAAGGGAACTATATCACATGGAAATCTTAATATTAGAAAAATAAATAAAGTAAAAAATATCCTGGGTGATACGCCCCTATTGTGACATCATTTACACTAATGTTTAGTACTGGCGTGCTGACGTAGTTCTATACATCATTTCCGGCCACTACCTAATGGCTGTGTTTGTGTTATCTATAAAGTATTCCCTGATGAAGTGTGAAGTGTAGGAATTAAAGGGGGTGTCACACGCGTCAATATCGCCTGCACGATATCGGCTGCACGTGACGTTGCAGCGATATTGACGCGTGTGACATACTGCATCAACCAGCGATAAATCGCTGGTTGATGATCGCCAGGTTTCAGAACCAGCTCTGAAACCTGGCGATTGTCGCCCGTGGACACGCAGCATCGCTGCGTGTGACACCGGGACTAGCGATATTCCAGCTCCCAGCGCCTGTCACATGCGCTGGGAGCTGGTCTCCAAGGTACACTGCGGGTAACTAGGCAGCGCGCGCTGCCTAGATACCCGACTGTGTACCTTAGTTACCAGCCTCCTCCGCTCACCGGGTGAGCGGAGGAGGCTGGTAACTAAGGTACACGTCGGGTATCTAGGCAGCGCGCGCTGCCTAGTTACCCGCAGTGTACCTTGGAGACCAGGCTGCTCCCGCTTCCAGCAGGCTGGCAGCGGGAGCAGGACATCGTGGAAACGATATTTAAATCGTTTCCATGATGTCACTGGTCAATTGATCGCTGGTGAGTCTGTCTGTGTGACAGCTCACCAGCAATCAGCCGTCAATGTCGTCAGCGATCAGATCGCTGACGACATTGACGCGTGTGACACCCCCTTAAGGCTGTTTTGAAATCCCCGAACTGACTCGTTCTTCCATGGGCATGGGTGATCTGGATCCATCCACCTATTTACTTCATTCAAGAAAATCAGGCGGCATAGGACTTTTGAAAGTGAAAGCAAACTGTAGACGAAGAGAAACATGCACTGGCAGATTATGTGACAGTTAATGGAAAACAAGCCTTGATGAAAGTTAACGATAGAAAACTGCTTAAAGTACAACAGACAAAAAGTGAATTCCATAAACATGCAATAGAAAGCAGAAAAGAAAACTGGCAAAAGAAAGCTCTACATGGACAATTCCTAGAGAAAATCGAGGGTAAAGGCAACAAGGAAAGGCCTGGTTGTGCCTTACTAATGGAACATTGAAAAATGAAATAGAGATAATAATTCTAGCAGCCCAAGAGCAAGCGATCCGCACAAATGCAATTAAAGCCAGAATTGAAAAATCAACTACAGACCCCAAATGTCGACTGTGCAAGGAAGCAGATGAAACAGTGGATCATATACTGAACTGCTGCAAGAAGATTGCGCAGACTACAAGCAAAGACAGAATACATTTGCTCAGATTATTCATTGGAACTTGTGTTACAATTACCATCTTCCTGTCACAAAGAGCTGATGGGATCATAAACCTGAGAAGGTTATTGAAAATGAACAGGTAAAACTATTATGGGACTTCCGAATTTAGACTGATAAAGTCTTGGAACACAATACTCCGGACCTTACCATTGTAAGTAAAAAGGAAGTGTGGATTGTCGATGTGGCAATACCAGGTGACAACAGGATTGAGGAGAAGCAATTGGAAAAACTGACGCCATGTGAGGATTTCAAGATCGAACTGCAAAAACTCTCTAGCACAAACCAGTGAAGGTGGTCCCAGTGGTAATCGGCACACTGGGTGTTGTGCCTAAAAACCTTGGCCAGTACTTGAAAATAATTGGAGTTGACAAAATCACAATTGGTAAGCTGCTAAAGGCCACCTTAGGCTAGGGTCACACATAAGCCCTGGATCTGTTATTAGCATCAGCTTTTCCACTTTTGTATTCTAAGTCCAAAAACTGATGCCAAAAAAGGAGGCTGCACTCCAGTGTGACTGTAATGGTGTCAGTTTTTTTACAGGACCCAAAAAACGTTGCAAGCATAGATCCTTTTTTTAACATGGCGCCCTTAGAGCATTGTTTATGGCAATAATAAATAATCCGTTTTTTAAAGCATTGTTTATGGAAACAATGGCAAAGTCCCAAAAACACAGAGCTGCACAGGAGGGTCAAAAAGCACCCTAACATAAACGGATCATTTATGCAAAACAAGGGAAAAAACTGATGGCCATGTGCGACCCTAGCCTTAGGCTGCTTTCACACTACAGTTTTTTCACTGATCAGTGTCCATTAGATTAGATTAGAGGAACTTTCAGAGAAAAACTATAATTGAAAGATTGACACCTGTTCTGAGTTTTGGAGACACTCCTGGTTTTGGCACACAAATCTGATGGACACTGATCAGTGAAAAAACTGCAGTGTGAAAGCAGCCTTACTGCGCTCTGTAGGCATCATTCATTGATATATCATGTTGTCCTAAATGCACCAGGAAGTGTCCGACTAATGATTTAATACAAAAACCAGCATAATGATCTTATTTGCTGTGTCTAACTGCTGTTAATGTCTAATAATAGTAAAAAGTATGACCAAAATATTAAATCATAAATTATAGATGATCAAATCTGCAAAGCTTTGGAATAAAAAATCACATGTTTATTAGAGAAATTCTAAGTTATTTGATGTGTATTTAATTTTTCATATTTTACACTATCCAGACTCCAGAGAATAATAAATGTAGGAAGTAAAAAAAAATACTCATTCCACTGTTAACCTTTCCCACTGTTTCTATTGCCCACCATCTGATACATGCCTCTCCTTGTGCAAATGTAGGAATTAAAAGGAAAAAAAATACAGTGGGAAAGGTAAGCAGTGGAATGAGTACTTTTTTTTTTAATTCCTACATTTACACAAGGAGAGGCCATGGATCAGATGGTGGGCAATAGAAACAGTGGGAATGGTAAGCAGTGGAATGAGTATCTTTTGCCCACCATCTGATCCATGGCCTCTCCTTCTATTAAGCTTTTGATGGCGCATTCAAAAGTAATGTAAAAAGCTTAGTCAAGCTAGAAGTCACTGACCAGCATAAAGCAGGCCATATTAAAGAAGCACATGACAAGGAAAGTAAAAAAAGAGGCTCGGATGACCGATTGGCGTTCTAAGGGGGAAAATAGAGCAGTTGAGGATGGAATGGATATTTTTTTCTTTAAACTTACATCTATTATGCAATGGGGTTTCAAAAGAATTGAGCAGTGAGGTAAGTAGTATTTTTTTAACTTTGCCAACCCTCTATAGCTTTGTAAAATGATAGAGATAGTGGAAAAATTGGGCAGCACTACCAAACAAGCAAAACAGTGCAAACCTATAGGGGCAGTGTCCAAACCCACCAGCAATATCTAAAGCAAAATACAAGGCAGCACTCCAAAATAGATGAAAAAATGTGGATGTTTAACGATCCATAGCATAGCCTTGTAAAAAGGTGGGTAGCCGTTCAATGACAACAAACTCTTTATTCTAGAGAACACAATTTTTTGTAAGATTTGAGAAGATCTCTGTTCCTCTACCATAAATGTCCTCATTTCTAATTATAATTATTATTATTACATGTAAAATAATGAAATCAGTTTCCAGCAGCTGTGCTGTGCCTTTATTTGCTGTAAAATTGTATTTAAATCCATAGGGGAGCTGGGACACAATGAGAAAAGAAGCAGCAATAATGATAAGATGCTGTAGATTACACAAGGATTCCAGAAATCCAAGGAAACCGCTGAAATTAAGTTTACTTGCATATCACAAGTTAGTCCTCAGGGCTCAGTTATGCCACCAAATATAATCCAGGGAAGAAATTGCAGACACATTTTACCAAGATATGTGTGTGATACCATGAAGTTAATTTTCATGAATAATACACTGTAAAAAGAAAAAAAGAAATCAATGTTATTATTCATGAGGCTTTAATATTTCTTGTATATTCAAATATAAATATGGGTGAATTAAAAAAAAATCATCCATGATGCAACATCCTGTATGCTCGTAAACCCAGTTGACTAATTAACTTTGTAATATCAGGAGAATAAAAATCACTACCCAGACACAGCTTACACATTAAGGAGCCAATTTCCGTGCTCATTGTTTCTCTGCTTCACGCATCCTAAGGCAATACTGAAAAAGGAAGAGATGTGTAAAAAAATTATAGAAAGTGAGTGTTAGTTAATTATTAAGTCACAATTTTTCCAATTTAATTATAACCGAGAATGACATTACTCATTTTTCAAAATTCTCCTTAAATGTTTACGAACCATTAATAAAAAAGCCTATTTTTTAAAACATAGTATAAGATTTACAAGATCTAAAATATAAGATTTATGTGGTGGTCTGGATATTAATAATCCTACAGTAAATGTGTCAGCTGCATCCGCCAGCATTGTAGACTTGGAATTTTAAATCATAAAATGTCAAAAAATATGAACAAACTAGAACAATTATTAGGTGCTAGAGAGCTCTAGAGAGATCTGTTCTACCTAGGTCCCATGTATTGGTGCTTCCATTTTTGTGTATGCAAGAAAGATCGCTCAAAAGGCCCAGTTACACGCACAGATAATTGTGCAGAGATTGTTCACAGATCTCTGGTTGCAGTGAAATCATGGACACATTGTTACATTTGTACTCAGCCACAAAATAGAACCATGTGTCCATGATTTCACTGCAACCAGAGATCTGCGAACAGTCTCTGCACAATTATCTGTGTGTGTAACTGGTCCTAAAGACAAAACCTTTTGTTAACAAGGCCCCAATCACAGAATATGTGGATTGTTTCCTAGGTTGAACTAGAAATTCCTGACTTCTCAATCATCTCACCTCCTTTGATATTCTGTAGGCTACCAAATATTGAGATAAACAAAGTATGGTTGATTGAGAGCTGACCACCTCTGAGCAATTTTGTTACGAAAATACAACTCTAGTGGGAATAATCTAATTTAAGTAGGACTTGTCCCTCAAAACTTTAACCAAAGTGTCACCATCCTTTCTAGTAATCTGGAAAACAAATCTTAACTGTACCTTCATGCTTAAAGACTGGATGAAGGCATTTACTCTGTTGTAAGGGTGCTTTCACATTACGATTTTGGAGGATCCGTGGCTGTCCGTTATAAAACGGACAGCCACGGATCCGATTCGGCCCCCATGTATCGAATTGCTATTCGATTTGTGTCGGATCCGATTCTGTCTGATTTTTTCCTGTGCCCAAAATTGGAGACTGCTCCGATTTTGGGCACAGCGGACCAAATCGGACCGAATCAGATCCGACCTGATTCACGGCAATTAACATGGGGGCGTATGGAGCACGGGTGCGAGAAAATATCGGATCGTTTCTCGGACCCAATTTTATTGTACTGAGCATGCTCAGTACACTAAAACCACTCTGTTCCCCTTTAATTTCACTTCTGCAATGTATATACATACATAACCCATAGCTCTGAGGGCGATACACTCACCTCTCCGGCGGTGTGCCACGCTGTCTCACTCCTAGGGCTTAAGGACCTGCCGTTTCCTGGCAACCCAATCAGCTGAGCGGTCATGTGACCGATCAGTTGATCAGGTTGTCACATGACAGCGCAGTATAAATCTCCCGCCCCCTGCAGGCGAGGACATGGGTGAAATGACTGGCAGGAGGGAGGTGGCGAACAAATTTAAAAAAGGCGACACAGAGATGCAGGGGGCGTGAAATGCCCACGTGCTACGAGGTCGCTGCTGCACAAGGGCCAGCCTCCATTGCTTCTAACTAAGTTTTTCTAAGCCTATATCTTGGGGTACCAGCCGCATGGAGACATGGTGGACCCCTTTCCAGTCCATGTCTGCTGCATTCAGTGCTGCACTTAGATTCTAATGCATGAGGGGGTGACAGGACCTCTTTAAGTTTTACTATAAACTTTTGGCCAGTATAAATCTTTGTATGGCTGTTTAGCCTGTTTTAATGTTTATTCTTATGTTTGTTTGGAATATATGTTAAAGAATGATTTTTATGTTTAATTATTATTATTATTTTTATTATTATTTATATAGTACCATTAATTCCATGGTGTTGTACATGAGAGGGGGTTACATACAAAATTATAGATATAGTTTACAGTATACAAATTAACAATGACAGACTGGCACAGAGAGGAAAGGACCCTGCCCTTTCGGGCTTACAGTCTATAGGACAATGGGGAGCAGACAGTAGCTCAAGGATGCAGCAGATTCAATGGTCTTGAGGCGGCAGCTCTGTGGTGGTGAGGCGGCAGCATGGTTATATCAGGGTGTAAGATTTCCTGAAGAAATGGGTTTTCAGGTTCCCAATTACATGTAAAGGTTGGCTTACAGCACCTCATGGAGAAATAGGGTTATAACATTACCCAAGAGTGGGGAGCATGTCACATTCAAGAAGTCCTTCTCAGATAACGTCCAAACATAAGATAATAAATAAGGACAGAGCCTTACAAGTTAGTAAATTTGCATCACATTTATTCTGCCTCCAGTTGCGATGCTTAGATCAAAAGAAATCATTTTCAAAAAGGGGTTTTCAGGTTCTTTTTGAAGGATCCCAGTATGGTGGATATTCGTATGTGTTGGGACGTAGAATTTCAGAGGGTGTGGGATATTCGGGAGAAGTCTTAAAGGCAATTGGATGAGGAACAAATAAGTGTAGAGGAGAGCAGGTGGTCTTGGGAAGACTGAAGATTATGTGAAGGAAGACATTGTGACATTAGTTCAGAGATACAGTGAGAGGATAGGTTATGGATAGCCTTGTTGGTGAGTGATAGTAGTTATTTATGGCGTGATTTCTATATAGTTATTTTCTTTTTCATTGTGCTCTTTTGGCTTACTGGGTTGATTACTTCAATCATAGATTAGGATAATTTGTGTGTAACACAAGGAGTACAAAACTTGTTAAACAATTTCTCCTGAGTACTGCAATCCCCAATGTGTGGTCAGAAACTACTTTTCAGGCACATAGCAACTCAGAAGAGAAGGAGCACCATATCGGAGTGCACATTTGGCTGGAACACTTTGTGGATGTCATTGACAGAGCCTCTATGGTGTCAGAACAGCAGAACCACCCATAAGTGACAACATTTTATAAACTACACATGTTAATGATATCATCTAGCGAAATAGTGAGTATATTATCTCCACGTGTTTCACAAAGTGTTATACCACTGGTCGATCAAGAGAAAATGATTACATTTTTACCACACTGTGGGGCTCAGAAAGGAGGGGAGAATTTGGATCTAGGAGCTAGTTTTCATTGGATTTCTTTTAGGGGATTGTGATGACATGGACTCTTTCAATGTATAGCATGGGTTAAGTTTCTTAATATCAGCCAAACAATAGAATTGTTTGCTGTTATCTCATGTTTACTGGCACATTGTTTCTGCCAGACTCTCCAGAGTCCCTCTAGTGTTCAAAGGTTAGGTTTATAAATGTAATTATCTCACCCCTTTGTCACAGAATATCAGAGACTTAATGATAATTAAGGATGGAAGACTTATCTTGCCCAAAGATGTGTATTGCTGATTGTATGTATTGTATGTATTGCTGAGTGTACCTATCTCTTCATCCCCTTTTCCAGAGATGCATTACTACTATGAATATTATGTATGTGGCTTGAACTCTAGCCAGTGAGAGCACTGTCTTAGTAAACCAATCGTGAAGTCCAAAATGTTCTGAATTGAGTGCTCAGGGGTTTATAAGGAGGACTGTTTATTGACCAGGATCATTCTTGCAACATGGTCCCAATCTAGAATCTTCAGATTCGATTGGCAGGCCATAAACCGAGGCCTAAGCACTTTGGTGCTGACCAAGGGGATCAGAACCTAGATTTTATTACTACATGGACTTCTGTATCGAATGCTAGGATTCGGCTGGGATATCAAAGACTACATAAGGAAGAAACCCAGGTTGGGACAGTTCGGTCACCTGGCCAAAGCAGAATATTGTGTTTCCTTGGTGAGCAAGCTGAGTGTGAGACTCTGTTGCTACTTATATTCTGTGTTTTGTTGGGTATTTTGTTATATGTCCTTAACTGTTTGAGATCTAATAAAGCCTTAAAGGGAACCTGACCCCTCATAATCACCCCCAAGCCTCTGAATACCTGTCCCTGCACCCCCACAAATCATTTCCAACATTGCTCTTGTGTTAAAAATGCTCCCTATAAAAGATGAAATCTAGCCTTTTATACTTACTGAATGTGCGACTTCTGCTCCCTGAATAAGTTGCACAGGGCGTTCCCTGTGCGCTCCTAAGCCGCTCATTATCACGCCCCGATGGGCATGATAAGAAATCCAAGTCTTCCTCGCCCTGCTTTATGGGTGTATTAGCCGGCTATAATGCGTAGCTTAAGAGTGCACAGGAAACGCCCTGTTCGACTTATTCAGGGAGCAGAAGTTGCACATTCAGTAAGTATAAAAGGCTAGATTTCATCTTTTATAGGGAGCATTTCCAACACAAGAGCAACGTTGGAAATGATTTGTGGGGGTGCAGGGACAGGTATTCAGAGGCTTGGGGGTGATTATGAGGGGTCAGGTTCCCTTTAACATTGTGATTCCCTCACCCTGTGTTGTCTGAGTAGTGTTCTGCCCATGATTAAGGAGATCGGGTGTTCAGTTGGGATGAGCCCTGGTCCATGCTGTCTTTCCAAAGGCAGCCCGGCCAGCAGATGAGAGCATTCACTGACCCACATATGTCCACAGGGGTCAAGGAGCCAAAGTGACATTTTAGACCCATTGTGATACCAGTAACGTGAAAACTCCTATATTTCTGTTAACAGGTGATGAACTTGAGTGGAGACCTGATTTTTTGTGGGTTGAATAGAAAATTTTATCATTCGCATCTTAGGGTTCAGAACATATTGGGTCAGTTCACATGTATTCTGGCACCGAGGTCACTGAAATAAAATGACCGTGAAGACTTATACTATCACTGATGCTGAGGCTGAGGGATGGGTGTGATTATTGGCACAGGGAGCAGTACATATTTAGTTTGGATTTACATCTTAAGTACTGGTATGCAGCACTGAATTGTCCAGGGCTTACATCAAGACAACTGGAGAAGTTAAAGCAATAAATGTTACCGATCTTAAATGTTCTGGTCAAGCCCTATTTCAAGAAACCATTAGTATTATATGAAAAAAATCAACAGACATATTCCTTTTAATGTTGTTTATTCGTGATAAATATGGCTGCCTTTTCCTCTGGAATGATTTTGAATGTTAATTCTATGAATTTTTTGAATTGTTGTGACACATTAACAACACTTGGTGTAGGTTGGGAGCTTGCATGTGTTGGCTAAAATATTGTCTAATTCTGCATGTATTTTGTATACCTTTTTTCATTTTTTTCTGTTTTGAAGTTTTTTTTCTTTTGACTGGTGCAACCCTTTAAGGGCGGCTTCACACTGCGGTCAGGTCTGGTCCGGGGCTGTCAGGGATGAACCTGACAGCCCCGGACTGGTTCAGCACACAGAACTGGAATGCTAATTTGCCCTCCAGTACGGTGTGCGGCCGCACGCAGCTGCCGCCGCTGATAGGTCAGGGCGAGAAGCCGCCCTTAGTGTTGACATGTGGAATTAGGGTGTCTGGCCTAGTATGGTGCACTAATATAGTTTGAGGTACTAATGTAATAGTATAAATATCACAAATAGACTTTATGCCAGACATTATGCATTACACTTATTTGTGTGACTGGCACCCTATGCAAGCTTTATCTATGTGCATTTGTCATACTAGCAGACATCCCCTCCTTGAATTGATAGGTTGTTTGTCATTATTTTATCAGTATTTTGCACCTCTGCTGCCTCAACCTTCATCATGGAAGCCTGCGGCATCCTGCAGTGCATTTATTATTGTTATTAGTGTTAGTAAATACAACTTCCTTTTTTATGTGATTTTATTTTTAATCTTGTGTGAGTTCTTCAGTCTATGCACTGATATATTGTGAATTTACTATTCTTGATATGGTACAAGTATGTTTTTTTATGGCTTCTGTTACCAGCTCTGGAAATGAACTACAGTTTGAGAGATTAATAGTGTTAGTTCAGTGACTGCTATACTTATATAAAGGTGAAGTAAAAAATGACCTAGTGGATGATTAATGAAAAAGGAAAATGGCAAAAAGGGGCAGGTTACGACAGTATAAAAAGATACAGTATTTCTGTACAGTAATGTCAGCATCTTGTATATCACACAATTATTGCACTAAATATTGAGTTTAAAAAAAAGAGTTTAACATCAAAGCATCAGCAAAAGCTAAGCACATGTATGAGATGTGACTTCCATGTTAAATTTGAATGCTTACAATTTCAGCATTGTCAGATCCTTTTGTATAAAAGAAAATGTAGATTTACATGAAATGTAAAGATTATCACAAATATGTGTTTGAAAACTGGCAAACACATTTGGCATAAACTAGAATTAAGATTGTGAGCCGCAGTACACAGTGGGCAGTGGCTGTTACTAGTGATGGGTGAACCCGCCAATGTTCGGGTTCGGAGACATGATCGGATATTTTTTTAAGTTCAAATTTGGGGTCAGATGTAACTCAAACTCGAGTCCATACTTCCAACTCGGACTGATTTCAGATAAGCGTTATATTAACTGAGTCCACGCGCTTGTACTTCTGGGGCTGCTCATCAGCTCCTGGATATTCACTGCAGAGGGGCACAAAAGCCCAAGATTCATAATGTTGGGCCAAACCTTCCCACTATGAATCTCTATTAAACATTACAAAAAAAAACAACAAGAAAAAGATCTTTTTTAATTGCAATAAAACACAAAAAACCTCCCTGGTTCCTATCTTTAATTACCCAAAGCAAAACGCTCTGATGATAATCCACAGGCTGAAACACAGAAATATCCGGTCAATGCACCCACCACCAAGAAAATTACTTTGGATCTGTTTGCGGTGATGTCAGAGTCGGGTTCATTCAAGTTCAGAGCTGACGTGTCATCTGTGAACTCAGATGACCCCGATGAACTGTATCATGGTACATGGTAAACAGCCATAAATGAGCAAGAGAAGCGCTTACTTTATGGTTGGGATCTGGGTGCCATGATGCAGTTCATCGGGGTCATCTGAGTTCACCGCTGACATGGCTCTGCTGTGAACTAGGGATTAACTTTCTCACAGCACTCAGATCACACGCAAGTGTCCATGTGAGTCTGCTACTCGCTGTGAACAGACATGTGTTTACTCACAGTGGTAACTTTAGAACTTTAGAAGTATAAATATGGCACCAGACTTGTTTCTTAAGAGTTTTTAGGTCTTTACTAATCCATCATAGGATAAAAAATTCCTTAGTCTTAAGGTACAGTCACACTCCACCATATCGCCAGCGAGATCGCTGGCAATCCCCAAGTTCGGTGATGTGGAAACCACATCGCATGTGCGTAGTGCCGTGTAACTGGATGATTCTACGCTGAGAAATAGCTGGTGGAGCGTCGCCTGATTGCCCCGCACTGCAGTGAAATCAGGCGATATCCACCAGGCGATTTCAGCGGATCGTGCTGTGTGACAGGGTGATAGCGACGCACATAGCGATTCTGAAATAAATCCCGTAGGCGTGCTTGCATGTTGTTTTTTTCACGCCGCATCTGTGGCGATTGGTGGGTGATACTGCATTCCGATTGGCTGGCCATGTCCGAGATGCCTTATGTAATGACCCATGCGTTCACGCAAGGCTGACCAATGGGAACACAGTTTCGTCCACCGATCACAGTGAAACCCACTCTAGCATGCCCCTATCAAATCAGTTTGCCCACATTGCTGCTACGATTGTGGCGTGTGATGCGGCAATATGTGAAGGGAAGACCGCTTCCGATCTTCTGCAGGTGATTTCCAGAACACAGGATCGCCGGAGATCGCACACCAGATTATTATGTGTGACAGCTCCACAGCGCTCTAAAAAAAGTCCCCGAAACATACGTGCTCACGTCAAATCGCCAGCGATATGGAAGCCATATCGTGGAGTGTGACGGTTCCTTTAGGCATACAGAAAATGTGACCACATCACATATATATATATAGAACTTAAAAAGACACACCCCCTAATACCCATGTGCACCTCATTTCAATTATTTATGAGCTGAAAACCTCAACTGGTTGCAAATTTCTTTTAAATATCATCCCTGTTTGACAGGAAGAGACATTTAACCTATAAACACATATACAGATGTATGAATCATATGAATCTTTGTATTAAATCTAACACATACATGTGTGCATCCATGAAAAAAAAAATCAATACAGCTCGTTTTTATAGAGCAAAATTATTTTTTTCACATATATATTACTATCATGGATACACCACCATATACACGATGTTCATAATCATTCCATAATGTTGTTTATTAATGTATCAGAGACACGAGTAAAATACTTTCCTTGGAACCCCTACACAGACTTTCTTACTGGACTATGTGAACAGACACATACATAAATTAAAGGGAACCTGTCAGGTAAAAGATAAGTTTTAAATTGGTTTGTTAGTTTGGTTCCGATTAAATATGCCATTCTACATTATAGATGGGTTGTGATAGGAGACCAGAGCAAAAAATATATCCTATGGGCCGTGAGAGGTGTAACTACATTGAGTGATCAGTCATACTTTACTTACCGTATATACTCGTGTATAAGCCGAGTTTTTCAGCCCAAAAATTGGGCTGAAAAGTCCCCCCTCGGCTTATACACGGGTCTATACAGTGTGGGGGCTGTGTCCGGGTGCTGGGGAGGCTGGAGGAGGCGGGGGGAGGCTGCTGACAGAGCCCGTCACATGGGGCCGCTCATTAGATATGCACGGCTCCCCCCGCCCATCACAGCGGCAGGGGGAGCCGTGCAATACAGCCCCCAGATGTATACAGGCCCCCAGTGGATTATACAGCAGGCCCCCAGTGGCAATCACCCCCCCCACACTGTGCAGAGCCCCCCATCCCGATGCATTATCTTACCATCCAGCCGCATCACCGCCGGTCCTCCCGTCCATCCTCGGGCGCTGTGTTCGGCTTTCACGTGACCCGGCGCGATGACGTCATCCGACTGCGACCGCCGGGTCACATGAGATCGGGAACGCAGCGCGCGAGGATGGACGGGAGGACCGGCGGTGATGAAGACGCGGCTGGATGGAAAGATAAAGCATCGGGAGGGGGGGCTCTGCACAGTGTGGGGGGGGCGAGTGCCACTGGGGGCCTGCTGTATACCCCACTGGGCGGCTGCCTGTATATACCTCCTGGGGCCTGCCTGTATATAGCTCCTGGGGCCTGCCTGTATATACCTCTGGGGCCTGCCTGTATATACCTCCTGGGGCCTGCCTGTATATACCTCCTGGGGCCTGCCTGTATATACCTCCTGGGGCCTGCCTGTATATACCTCTGGGGCCTGATTTATATACCTCTGGGGCCTGCTTTATATACCTCTGGGGCCTGCTTTATATACCTCTGGGGCCTGCCTGTATATAGCTCCTGGGGCCTGCCTGTATATAGCTCCTGGGGCCTGCCTGTATATACCTCTGGGGCCTGCCTGTATATAGCTCCTGGGGCCTGCCTGTATACACCTCTGGGGCCTGCTTTATATACCTCTGGGGCCTGCTTTATATACCTCTGGGGCCTGCCTGTATATACCTCCTGGGGTCTGCCTGTATATACCTCCTGGGACCTGCCTGTATATACCTCTGGGGCCTGCCTGTATATACCTCTGGGGCCTGCCTGTATATACCTCTGGAGCCTGCCTGTATATAACTCTGGGGGCCTGCTGTATATACCTCTAGGGGCCTGCTTTATATACCACTGGGGGCCTGCTGTATATACCTCTGGGGGCCTGCTGTATATACCGTACCTCTGGGGGCCTGCTGTATACTACCACTGGGGCTGCTGTATATACCTCTGGGGCTGCTGTATACCACACTGCTGGGGGCTGTATACCTGTGCTGGGGTACACCCTCGGCTTATACACGAGTCAATAGGTTTTCCCAGGTTTTGGGGGCAAAAGTAGGGGGGTCGGCTTATACACGGGTCGGCTTATAGACGAGTATATACGGTACATATGTGTCTGTTCACATAGTCCAGTAATAAAATCTGGGTCAGACCTACACGTAGGGATTCTAAGGAAACAATTTTACTTGTGTCTCTGATACCGTGATAAACAACTAGAATGATGATGAACATTGTTTAGATGGGAGTGTATCCATGATGGTAATATATATGTGAAAAAATTATGTTTCCTCTTTAAAAACAAGATGTATGGAAATTGTTTTTATAGATGCACACATATACAGTATATGTTAGATTTATTACACAGATTCATATGATTCATAATTTTGTATATGTGTGTCTCTTCTTGTCAAACATGGATGATATTTAAAACAAACCTGCAACTTAATAAGCAGCCCTGGAAGCACAAGCGAGAGTTCATACACACCCGGTAAGTATAATGCTGCTGTTTTCTTACTATTTTCCTTTTTTAACAGCACCCCTGCACCCGAACCCAAAACAGTAACATGAACTTCCCAGGGAAGTCCGCGTTCAAGGTCTGTGCCAAAACACTAGGTATTCTGTATCCACGGTCTGTATACAACAAGCTTCTCTTTATCCACAACTACTTTCTCACTAACTATCTTAATCTGCTGACCCTCACAGAAACTTGGATACAGGATTCCCCTGCCGCTATTTCTC
>JARQOC010000002.1:153373091-153394420 GCA_033576535.1 Allobates femoralis | reverse complement strand
GAAAAAAAAAAAGACCTTACTATGTACGATTCATGTCTCCATCACTAGTGAATTGTTCCACTATTTGAAAACCTACCTATTCAAGTGACTTCATTGTTGAATTCCTTATAGCAATTCTCCTATTAACTTCTGGTATCGTTGCTGCATCTTGAGTGATCATTGATCTTAGTAAGCTGAAGTTCTTTTAGAACTTACAGTTCATCGTCATCTCACATATGTTCTGGTTTGACCTGGCAGTAGTCAATACCTTTCTCTTCTTTGCAATGAGTAGTAGTCTCAAGTTCAAGCTTTCCACAGTGACACTCTGGGCAGCAGAGATCATAATATTGTAAGTTATAATGAAGTATCTAATAGAGCTTTTCAAAATGGAAGTGGAAGAACTTGGAATTTTAGGAAAGCTGATTTCAACACAGGGAAGTGCTTTGTCTTGTAGATTGGGATTATGGCCTGTTAACTAGAGATGAGCAAACACCTGAGTGTTTGGATTCGGTTTGGTTCACCGAATGCCGAACTCCCTGAACACCACTGAAATCAATGGTAGGCAACATGAAACACACAGAAAATACCTTCAAAGGTGTCCAAAAACAGCCAAACACAGCTTAAATGAATTAATATACAGCACGGTCTCTCGTGGGCGCTCAAATCACAGCGCGGACTCCGGTCCAGTTGAAAATCCTTTATTAGCAAAACCTCCTTCCCCACAACATGTGTCAACGGTCACACACCGTCTTCCTCAGGTGGAATGGAGGCTAAGTAAACATTAAAACTTTATATAGGGCGGCCCAGAATCCCATTGGGCCAAAAAGATTAGTATACACCTTTTTATTAACTCATTAATCCCCAAAACCAGAGGTAACTGTGTAAACTAACCAAGATTCTAGTTTATATCTCAACACATCAACATATATTATAAAATATTATATATGCACCAGTAGATTAAAAACACAGATTGTAAACCAATAAAAAATGTATAAAAATGTATAAAAAGTAATAGATGATAAAACTAAACTTTTTTCTCCTATGTTAGTATAAAACTGTTCTAAAAATGACATAATCAAACAATCATAGTCTATTTGGAATTAACCCTTCATATATTAAAACATATTAAAACATTCCTTATACCAAAATTGAAATCTTCATTATCCCTGACAGCCCTCCACCACAATCCATCTTTGATCTTGGTTTTCAAAAAATGAAGAATAAAAAAAAAAAAAAAAAAAAACAAACAATAATAAATAATAATGATAAAAAAATTAATAAATAAATAAATAAAAATAAATAAATAAATAAAAAAATATATATATATAAAAAAATTTTTTTTATATATATATATAAATTATATATATATATATATATATATAAATGAAGCAAGAGACCGAGATTAAAGAAAGATCTCAGACAAGCTGGGTGGCAAATCAATTCCTGGACACTTTTTCTATTATCAGGTTGAGACCCTCTGGGTGTAGTGTCCCCAATCTGAATATCCAGTAATTCTCCTTCTTGATCAATTTACTCAATCTATCCTGTTCACCCTCCCGTACTTGGTCAATTATAATGAGACTCATCTTACTGGGATCTCTCTGATGGTATCTGTCATAGTGTCGTGAGACACTGTGTTGTTGAAAACCAGATCTTATATTCTGTCTATGTTTGTTTAGACGATTGTGTGCAGCCTGTATCGTTCTACCCACATACTGTAACCCGCAAGGGCATTCCAATAAATAGACTATATAGGAGGATTGACAGGTTACTCTTTGTCTTATCTCAAATTTCTCTTTGGTTGTATTAGACATAAAATGTTTGGTTTCATCCTGTATTATATCACAACACATACATTTCCCAACTTTGCATGAATAGCACCCCCATTTCTCAGCGGGTAATTCAACCACAGCTTTTAACATCTCATCACTTTTCTTAATGTTACTGGGGGCTACTAGGTTTTTCAAATTCTTATTTTTCCTGAATATTATGGTTGGTTTTTCTGGGATGCTCATCCCTAACAAGGGATCCCCTTTCAAAACAAACCAATATTTCCCCAAAAGGGAGCGTATCACTTTTCGCGATTGACAATAAGTTGTTACAAAACTCCACCTACTCCTATCCCCATTCCAAGCTGATACATCTCCCTTTTCTGCCATTTTTCTCAAACAACTTTCTTGTGAAAGTGACTTTGTTTTGACATAAGCATCTTTAAGAATTCTTTTAGGATAACCCTTTTCTTTAAACCTCCGTCTCAGAATGGACGATTCTGAGACAAAGTCAATATCTTTAGAGCAATTCTTGCGGATCCGCCAGTATTGCCCATAGGGTATGTTTTTCAACCAGGCAGGGAGATGACCACTATTAAATTGGAGGTAGCTGTTCACATCCACTGCTTTGAAATGAGTGGACGTGTACAACCTCCCTCCATCATCAAATTTAACCATAAGGTCTAAATATTGGATTGCCGTGAGAGAATAAGTTGCTGTAAAGGCAAGACCCCACTGGTTGTCATTAAGCTTCTCAGTGAAGGCCTGCGCATCAGGAATTGCTCCCCTACAAATAATAAATAAGTCATCAATATAACGTCTATAGAAAACAACCCCTCTGGTCAAGGACTGTTCAGATGTTGAGCCCGAAGGAGGCTGTGCGATGAGGACGGACTCTACTGCACCCATGAATATGTTGGCATAATTGGGTGCGAATCACGTCCCCATTGCACAGCCCTTCCTTTGTTTGTAAGTTCCCTCATTGAAGGTGAATATGTTGTTCTCTAGTATAAATTTGATGGCCTTTAAAATAAATTCTTTTTGAACTGCTGGTAAACTATCATCATTATTGAGTGTCTGCTGTATTGCATTTATTCCCTGTTCATGTTTAATGTTGTTATATAATGCCGTTACATCAAGTGTAGCCAAAACACATCCTAACATTTTGGGTAGGGACCTCAGTTCTCTAATCAGTTGAGATGAATCCTTCAAGTAGGAATCCAGCTCCATGACATATCCCTGTAAAAATAAGTCAACATAGTGGGAAAGGTTGCACGTTATAGAATTGGACCCTGAAACTATTGGACGACTTGGGGGACATATCGGATCCTTATGTATTTTGGGAAGAAAATACATTATAGGTACCCTATATTGCGCTATGTCTAGGAACCTTCTCTCTTTTTTATTTAAAATCCCTTTGTCATATGCTTCCTTGATCATATACTTGTACACTACAAATATCTCTATACTGGGGTCTTGTTCTAATTTTTCATAAAATTCCATATCATCCAGCAATTTCCTACCCTCCTCAATATACCAGGATTTATCCATAAAGACTACCCCCCCCTTTACCCGCATTTTTTCATATCATCCAGCAATTTCCTACCCTCCTCAATATACCAGGATTTATCCATAAGGACTATCCCCCCCCCCCCCCCCCTTTATCCGCATTTTCTTTTTTTTTTTTTTTTGCGGATAGTCCTTATGGACAAATCCTGGTATATTGAGGAGGGTAGGAAATTGCTGGATGATATGGAATTTTATGAAAAATTTGAACAAGACCCCAGTATAGAGATATTTGTAGAGTACAAGTATATGATCAAGGAAGCATATGACAAAGGGATCTTAAATAAAAAAGAGAGAAGGTTCCTAGACATAGCGCAATATAGGGTACCTATAATGTATTTTCTTCCCAAAATACATAAGGATCCGATATGTCCCCCAAGTCGTCCAATAGTTTCAGGGTCCAATTCTATAACGTGCAACCTTTCCCACTATGTTGACTTATTTTTACAGGGATATGTCATGGAGCTGGATTCCTACTTGAAGGATTCATCTCAACTGATTAGAGAACTGAGGTCCCTACCCAAAATGTTAGGATGTGTTTTGGTTACACTTGATGTAACGGCATTATATAACAACATTAAACATGAACAGGGAATAAATGCAATACAGCAGACACTCAATAATGATGATAGTTTACCAACAGTTCAAAAGGAATTTATTTTAAAGGCCATCAAATTTATACTAGAGAACAACATATTCACCTTCAATGAGGGAACTTACAAACAAAGGAAGGGCTGTGCGATGTGGACGCGATTCGCACCCAATTATGCCAACATATTCATGGGTGCAGTAGAGTCCGTCCTCATCGCACAGCCTCCTTCGGGCTCAACATCTGAACAGTCCTTTACCAGAGGGGTTGCTTTCTATAGACGTTATATTGATGACTTACTTATTATTTGGAGGGGAACAATTCCTGATGCGCAGGCCTTCACTGAGAAGCTTAATGACAACCAGTGGGGTCTTGCCTTTACAGCAACTTATTCTCTCTCGGCAATCCAATATTTAGACCTTATGGTTAAATTTGATGATGGAGGGAGGCTGTACACGTCCAATCATTCTAAAGCAGTGGATGTGAACAGCTACCTCCAATTTAATAGTGGTCATCTCCCTGCCTGGTTGAAAAACATACCCTATGGGCAATACTGGCGGATCCGCAAGAATTACTCTAAAGATATTGACTTTGTCTCAGAATCGTCCATTCTGAGACAGAGGTTTAAAGAAAAGGGTTATCCTAAAAGAATTCTTAAAGATTCTTATGTCAAAACAAAGTCACTTTCACAAGAAAGTTGTTTGAGAAAAATGGCAGAAAAGGGAGATGTATCAGCTTGGAATGGGGATAGGAGTAGGTGGAGTTTTGTAACAACTTATTGTCAATCGCGAAAAGTGATACGCTCCCTTTTGGGGAAATATTGGTTTGTTTTGAAAGGGGATCCCTTGTTAGGGATGAGCATCCCAGAAAAACCAACCATAATATTCAGGAAAAATAAGAATTTGAAAAACCTAGTAGCCCCCAGTAACATTAAGAAAAGTGATGAGATGTTAAAAGCTGTGGTTGAATTACCCGCTGAGAAATGGGGGTGCTATTCATGCAAAGTTGGGAAATGTATGTGTTGTGATATAATACAGGATGGAACCAAACATTTTATGTCTAATACAACCAAAGAGAAATTTGAGATAAGACAAAGAGTAACCTGTCAATCCTCCTATATAGTCTATTTATTGGAATGCCCTTGCGGGGGTACAGTATGTGGGTAGCACGATACAGGCTGCACACAATCGTCTAAACAAACATAGACAGAATATAAGATCTGGTTTTCAACAACACAGTGTCTCACGACACTATGACAGATACCATCAGAGAGATCCCAGTAAGATGAGTCTCATTATAATTGACCAAGTACGGGAGGGTGGACAGGATAGATTGAGTAAATTGATCAAGAAGGAGAATTACTGGATATTCAGATTGGGGACACTACACCCAGAGGGTCTCAACCTGATAATAGAAAAAGTGTCAAGGAATTGATTTGCCACCCAGTTTGTCTGAGATCTTTCTTTAATCTCGGTCTCTTGCTTCATTAATATATATATATATATAATTTATATATATATATATATATATAAAAAAAAATGTTTATATATATATTTTTTTTTAATTTATTTATTTATTTTTATTTATTTATTTTTATTTTTATTATTATTATTTATTATTGTTTGTTTATTTTTTTTTGTTTTTTTTTTCTTCATTTTTTGAAAACCAAGATCAAAGATGGATTGTGGTGGAGGGCTGTCAGGGATAATGAAGATTTCAATTTTGGTATAAGGAATGTTTTAATATGTTTTAATATATGAAGGGTTAATTCCATATAGACTATGATTGTTTGATTATGTCATTTTTAGAACAGTTTTATACTAACATAGGAGAAAAAAGTTTATTTTTATCATCTATTACTTTTTATACATTTTTATACATTTTTTATGGTTTATAATCTGTGTTTTTAATCTACTGGTGCATATATATATTTTATAATATACGTTGATGTGTTGAGATATAAACTAGAATCTTGGTTAGTTTACACAGTTACCTCTGGTTTTGGGGATTAATGAGTTAATAAAAAGGTGTATACTAATCTTTTTGGCCCAATGGGATTCTGGGCCGCCCTATATAAAGTTTTAATGTTTACTTAGCCTCTATTCCACCTGAGGAAGACGGTGTGTGACCGTTGACACATGTTGTGGGGAAGGAGGTTTTGCTAATAAAGGATTTTCAACTGGAACGGAGTCCGCGCTGTGATTTGAGCGCCCACGAGAGACCGTGCTGTATATTAATTCATTCCACTCTCTCCAAGAGTGCACGGCAGGAGCAGCTCGGTCGCAAAGTGCAGGGCCTTCGATCACCTAGGAAACCGCCAAACACTGGAGCTTTGGAGGTCGCGGGGTAGGAGACTCCCAGCCCACCATAAGGAGAGGATAACGGTGTGAGCCACGATGAAGGGGAGGACCCCTAAAACCTTTCTCATTTCTTACCAGTGTTGTGCATGGACCGCACAACACTATAAGGTTGGTAGGCACAGGTCTACAATTAAGGAAATCTATCTCACAGGCGATATTGCACTATTGCGCCCCCTTTTTCTTTTTGTCTTTCAAACACAGCTTAAATAACACATACAGTACAAACACACATACAAAGATTCATCTTGCCAGACTCCCGCTGCTTGCTTGCTTCCAGGTCTGCTCTCCTGCTGTCCCTCATACTTACTTCTGGTCATGCCAATTAAGCTTCATGCATATTCTTTTACTGACCAGCAACAGCCAATCACAGACGCTCATGACCTGTGAGAGCGTTTGTAATTGCCTGTCACGGGTGGCACGGATGACAGGGTGGAGGCCACGCGCAGACGATCCCAGCGTTTGGCCCACCAGCCATAATGATGGAGAGAAGAGGTGATGAGATCTCTCTGTTATGGGGAGACGGCTGTGGAGGTCTTGTGCTCGGTCTGGTTTTATCCACCTATGTTGTAGGTCTCTAGGACCCAGCAGATTCCTTCCACCTTTATAAGGAAGTTCATTACCCTTCCTCGGTGCAGGTGATAGTTCCTTGTGCACTCTTATCCTTGCTCCAGCAGAAGCTGAAGTTGTGAAGGTGGCTGTGTTCTGCTGCAAGATAAGTGTTTTTCTTTCCCCATTGTCTGTTTTTTCCTTGTGTTTGTGTTTAGTTGTTAGTGGAGGGGTCTAGTGAACCTCTCCCTCTGATCCTTAGATAAGGTAGTGCTAGGATCAGAGAGGGACGAGGTTCGTGGTCGGCGACAGTTGCGGAGACTGTATAGGGACGTCAGGGCAGACAGGGTCAGCTCTAGGAAGTCCAGGGGTCACCGTCTCCTTCCTGTGCCCTTAGCATTAGGGACTCCTGATCCCCCCCCCGTCGTTATCCTACGCTGGGTGTCTTCCCCACTCCCAGCGTGACATTGCCTGTTGCAATCAGACTGCATTTCCACAATCTGTATGGTGTATGTGCTTGGCTGTCATACACATCAGTGTATAGAAACAAACCTGGCATCATAGTGTGTAAAAAATAAATAAATAAATAAATAAATAAATAATGGAAAAAATTGCGTAAGGCTCTACTGTATTTTTTCATCTCAGCACAGATAACGCAAACAGCTGCGAGGTACCACTCTCAGTTGCCTAGTTTTACCTTGGCTGGCAAAAACAATGCGTAGGGCTCCACCCTATTTTTTAATTGACAGCCAAGGTAAAACAAGGCAGCTGAGGGCTGGTATTCTCAGCGTGGTGAGAGCCCATCATTTTTTGTGCCCCCCACGCTATAGAATTGTCATGTAGCAGTGCCAAACAGGATAATAAGGGGTTTGTATTGCCACCTGGCATTAAGCCCAAAATTCTTAATGTTGGGCCAATGCTAGATCTGGCCATTAAGAATTTCAAGTAAATAGTAATGTGAATACTTAAGTCCCAAAAAAAAGGGTTGAGAAAAGTATTATAGGAGTGATACCTTTATTGGCTAACAAGAAAAATTATATTTGTAAGCTTTCAGAGCTCAAGGCTCCTTCATCAGACAATATTATAAATGAGTTACTTTTCTCAACCCTTTTTTTTGGGACTTAAGTATTCACATCGATTTTTCTGGCTAACACGGTACAACAATATTATTTTGTATTATACAAGTAAATAGTAAAGAAGACAAAACATTTTATTAGAAATAAAAACACAAAGACAATAAGGGACCTATCTTTACTAACCCCTTGACTCTCATACCCTCTACGATCTTCTTGATTGGAGGCTATGGTGATGAACACAGTCACTGATTGAACAAGCCGTCAGCTGTAGCCGGATGTACGGTGACTCCTGAGGTCACCCGAGGATAGGTCATGTGAGCATGTTATTCGCTATGGTTAGCGGCCACCATGTTTCCATAAACGGTGACCTCAGTGAGTCACTACTTCTGGAATGGAGCTGGTGGCTCATTCTTTTAATGTTTGGAGGCTGCAGTGACAAAACGCTGTGTTCTTCACCTTAGCCTCCAATCAAGAAGACATCGCAGAAGATCGAGGATGGGTATGAGGGAGTAATAAAGATGGAGTCCATATACATGTTTGTGTTTTTTTTTCTAACAAAATATTTTCTTTT
Source organism: Allobates femoralis (assembly GCA_033576535.1). NCBI lineage: Eukaryota > Metazoa > Chordata > Amphibia > Anura > Aromobatidae > Allobates > Allobates femoralis. The sequence continues at coordinate 153,385,964 of JARQOC010000002.1, read as the reverse complement.
AGAGTTGTGACTTTTTTATTATTTACTTGAAATTCTTAATGGCCAGATCTAACATTGGCACGACATTGGGAAACTCGGGCTTAGTGCCAGCTGGCAATACAATGCAGGTATTAACCCCCTATTAGCCACTTTGCCACTGCTACAAGGCAACTGGAGGAGCCAGGTTAAGTACCAGAAATTGTCACTTCTTATGAATCCACTAATTTCTGGGGCGGCTGCAGGATGCTATTCTATAGCATGGGGGAGCCCAATAGCGAAAGGTCCTCACCACACTGAGAATGCCAGACCCAAGCTGCCTTGGCTTGCAATTAAAAACAGGCTGGTGCCCAACACTTTTTTCACCACTATTTATTTATTTTATGTCACATTACACAGCCGGCATCAAACAGCAGGGAATCCCACTGTGGCCCGTGTTGTTTGATGCATTTTTGTAAGCAGATTTTGAGAATTTGCTTGTCTATCCTGAAGCCAGAAAACTTTATAAGAGTTCTGAAGTGCTGTGCCAAGGTTTTTTTTGCAGATTTGGTGCAGAAAAACGAAATCTGAACCACATGTGCAAGGAAACAAAAAGTCAATGTAGACACAGCACTTCTGACCTGTCCCACACTTTGCTGACCTCAGTATAGACATGCAGGTTTTAATGCAGATTCTAAAAATCTGCATAAAAACCATCATGCAACGCAGCGTGGGCACAGGGCCTAAGGAGAGCCACAGTTGTTGTGAAAGAGCTCAAGAATTCCTATTGCGCCCTGACTACTTTCACAGAGACTTCTAGGGCATGGGTGGCCAACTAGTCCTCAAGGTCTGAAAACAGTGCAAGTTTTCTTTTTTTCCTTAGCATTGTACCGTTCTTCTTTCATCACCTGCAGAGGTGAGGGATAATTCCAGCACCTCGTGCAATGGTAGGGAATTCCTGAAAACATGTTATGTTTGCGGCCCTTGAGACTTGCTCTTGGCCAGTCATGTTCTACTGGAGTGGGTGTAGTGTCTTGTAGTTCCATACCTCACATCTTCAGGCCAGAGGCCCGTAGCTTGTTCACTAGTCTTTGTAGTGCAGTATCAAAGTACCTGTTTGCAGAAACAGTTCAGCACACAAGGGTAGAAACTAAAAAAATCTTACTATAGCACACACAAACTATAAGACTCAAACAAAAGAACATAATATACATGTTATATAAAAATAATGTAAATTAAAAGAGAAAGGAAGCGCACATAGAGTAGTATTGCTATTATACAGGTCCCTCAGACCCCAAATGGTTAAACTCACCTGATGTAGTTGTGAATGTCACAACTACAATAAAAGCACACAGGAGGTAACTGCAGGCTCCCAGCTGAGAACTGAAGAATCCAGATAAGAGTGAAAAAGAGCTGGGATCAAATGCCGCGTTGACCACAAAGATAAACACAGAGTAGATCACACACTCTGTTTATTTTGCCAGGCAAAATGTGCGGCATTGGATCCCAGCTCTTTTTCACTCTTATCTGGATATAAAAATAATGAACATTCCACAGGTATTAGCTGCATCACGCAGACTGTTAAAGCAGTGGAAAGGCAATAAAGGAAAGACTCCATTAAGGTCTTTCAGTTGGACCCCAAAGGCTGCATGAATGCCCAGTAGGTGGAAGCACAAATGGCGCAAAATGTTTCAAGGTTTAACTAAACCTTTCATAAAAACACAAGACTTTGTCAATAACAACGAAAAACTGGAAAAAAGACAAGTCAAGTCATTCTCTGGCCAAAATGCCAACTAAGGGACAGGTCACTGTCTCATAGACCAACCAACATACCTTTAGAAAGGTCCAGTCACTTTCTCTCCCACCATTTTCAGCCATGCCATGGATGGTTGTTGCACTTTACCATGGTTCTCTGCTGCTGGACAGTCTTTGGGGGAGTTGCAGGGGCTACTCTTTTAGGCACATTCTCTGCCACCACCTGCCCCCTAGCACACTGCATCATGGCCACCGATGGAAAGGGTGATGGAGGAACTAGGGGATGACCATGCCCGATAGGGCAAACAGGACCAGGACCATCTTGGGGAACATTGGCATAACCTGTGGGTTTGGCTACTGGGAATGCACAGGTAAGATTGTGGGATATGCTGACAAAGTTCCAAGGGTTTGGTATGTTTTATTTCTCTAGGGGACCTGCCTCTTCCATTGAGTGACATGATTCAGACCTGAGCAATCAGTACTGGAGCTGAGTGTTTGCACACTATTGTTGCCTAAAGCCTAGCTGATAATTAACCCCTTTATGTGATGACACAAGGTATAACACCTGGGTTGCAGTTACTTAGCTGCAGTCATTATTGAACTGTAACATTTTTGTAGGAAACAATGATAAAAATAAATAAGTTTATTCAGGTCACCATTTATCACTAGTGATGAGCGAGCACTAAAATGCTCGGGTGCTCGGTGCTCTGGCCGAGCATCTCCAGATACTCGTGTACTCGGCCGAGCACCGAGCCCAATGTAAGTCAATGAGTGACAGGCTCCGCCCACAGACTTCCGGTTATAAAACGAGTGTTTCAGGGAGAGGGCGGGAGGGGGGGCTTTTTGAAATCGCTGCAACATACAACACCTTGCTGTGGCCCCCAGAGGTATCCTAACAATGAATCTGCTCTCTGTGAGGTGCCAGCTCACTGTGTGCACTGAAGGGAGCAGTGTATGTGTCTCAGATCGCTATTTATTACCGAGCAGTCCGAGCATCTCGGCAGTACTTGGTGCTCGCCGAGCACCCCGAGTACCGAGATACTCGTGCGAGTACCGAGTCGCACAGAGCATACTCGCTCATCACTATTTATCACCAATTCATCTGGAATACTGAATAGGGCTACTGGGCACTGCATGAATGCCAGGACAAATGTAATATGAATTATACATGAAATGTGAGCCCCAATGATGACAGTGTTGCAAATGTATGTAAAGTGCTATGTAATTAATAGCGCTATATAAATAAATATATAATAATATTAGTAGTAGTAGTAGTATGACATTAAACAGTAATTGCACATTTTTAAGAGGTAATAGCCATACTATGGGGTTTCATCAGCAGGAACAGACCTGTAAGATCACAGATATGAAGCATATAATGGCCATATGCTATTTTTATATACATTGCTATCACATAAGTGTACTGCAGATGGCCTCACATGCTGGTAATCCTCTGCAATAATAAAGATTTTCTCTCTAATAAAAATAAATAAATAAACAATAATAATAAAAAAGTTCACAAAAAAATCCCTTAATCCATTGTAAGCTTTCTGGACTTCCCTGCTGCTGCCACTTCTGGCGCTGTTAGCAAATGCACACCCTACAGGTGTCAAAAACACCTGCAAACTACAGGAAGCTTAAAAAAATTCCCCAAAAATCTAAAATCAATTCTATCTTAACACAAGCCAGTAGACCTGATGGCTGGGGACACTCCTAACCTTAGGTTAGGTGAAGTCCCCAGCCAATGGGTCTTCCGATGAGCATTTTGCCCCCAAATAAAAGTTAAGACTGGCGTCACCACAGATGTAGGTGCTGGCAGAAAATATATATACTTACAGACTAGTGAACCGCCGCGACACTACTATATTCATGATTAATGTGAATGAATAAGTGGCACTAAAGAAAAGAAGATCTATGGGTATAATACAAATGTGTAATGCAGAAACTGCCCTGAGCTGAATATGAAAACCGGAGATCTTAGTCTCAGTAGTGGCCACTAAAGATCAAGCTTGGCATCCACTTCAAGGAGCCTCCACTGCTAAGTCCTAACACTATGCCTTGATGAAGTAGTGTGATGTGAATGGATTTATATGTCCTAGATGTAATTAAAAACGACGAACTGGTGTGTACTAGGATCTAACAATGGTGTCCAAGTGTGGCTACCAAACTAAGGAAAAAGTGGAAAATGGGAAAAAAAAAAAACTTTCCCCAAACTTAGCCAGATTTGCCAATTTTTGGGGAAAGTGTTCAGGTTTCCGATCACCGAACTGAATCAGCCATGTTTGTGCTGAATTTTATCTTGGCGAACATGTTCAGGGAAAGTTCGCTCATATCTACTGTTAATTGCAATAAAACAAAAATAGGATGTACGTAAGGATATATTACTAGAATCTTATACAAATTTGCACTTCAGTAAGGAAGTGGATGTACTCCAGCGCCACCTTTAAATAACTCCTCAAAGTCATAATCGCTTTCTAAAAAGCTTTTTAATATGACTTGGGATTTGTGCCAGATCAGAACCCCAAACTGCAGATGCTGCGTTTCGGGGTAACTGTCGCAGCGTCTGTAGTCTGGGGTTCTGATCTGGCACAAATCCCAAGTCATATTAAAAAGCTTGCTAGAAAGCGATTATGACTTTGAGGAGCTACTTAAAGGTGGCGCTGGAGTTCATCCACTTCCTTACTGAAGTTCAAATTTGCATATTTCCTAGAGGATGGATGTGGCTTTAAATCTCCTTACCTACTTAACTGTCTTTTTATGGTTGCAGGAAAACTCCTCTCCATAAGGTAGATAGCAAGTTCCTAGACCTAGAATCCTATAGAAAGCTATGGTAATAAAATGTCAAGGAACAATAAGAAATCATTATTGATAAATAAGACAGTACAAACTAAAAACTAAAGGGAATTCAAAACTTTGAAAGCCGTATAAGCATTTCAGGACTATAAACATCTCAATAAAAAATTTAAAAAGAAATTAATCTAACAAAGTTGGTTCCTAAAAAAACAAATTGACAGCGACTTTAAAATGTATCCCCCCAAATTTTTGTAAATGTATTAAAAGGAATCTGTCAGATGTTTCAAAGTTACACCAAGCTTCTTCTTTAGGACTAATGATAATGAGATCCACACACATGTAAGGAGTATATATAGAAAGGTAAAGAGGTGTGCTTTAGAGAATTCAAAAAAGCCTGTGAAAAAGACAGCAAAGAAAAAATGATAAAGTGGTTTTATCTATAGAATCACACAGATTATACTGTCATATATACAAGAAAGTAAATATATCATAGGTGAGGGCAAAAATTAACAAAAAGTGAATAATGATAAGTAAATCTAATATATAAAGCTGAATGTGTGTATGTGTGTGTGTATGTGTGTGTTGGCATCTACACCGTCGCAGCTACAGCTGCAAAATTTTGCAGAGTCACATGTCTGGACCCCGGGAGCGTCATAGGCTATGTGAGGCGAAATTTTAACCCTGCGCGTTCCAGTTCACCAAACAATTTTGCCCCTATCTACATAATGGGAAAAAAGGGAAAGGAAACGTGTGGGAGGAAAATCGACAGCTATCAGCTATAGAGACAAAATTTTGCACAGTCACACGTCTGGACCCCAGGAGCGTCATATGCTATGCTGTTAGGCGAAATTTTAACCCCGCGCATTCCAATTCACCAAACAATTTTTCCCCTATCTACATAATGGGGAAAAAGTGACAGTTACCAGTTGACAGTTGTGAATGAGAGGGGCTTAATGATAACACCAAAGACTAACAGCATATACCAGCATATAGTCACTAAGGTGGGGCCCCAACATGAGATATTCACCATGCACGGGTACATGTATACACACCACACGCACACAAAGAGTAACAGCAAGTGTATAGTCGCTAAGCTGCAGCCAAAACATGAGATATTCACCACACACATGGGACATGTATACACACCACACGCACACAAAGAGTAACAGCAAGTGTATAGTCGTTAAAGTGCAACCCCAACATTGAATACTCACCACGCACCCGAACAAACACACACCACAAAGAGACACACACAACACAGAGACACCCCCACACCCCCAAGGGGACACACACACACTCTATAGCGACACATGCACTCACCCCACAGGGACACACACACCACAAAGAGACACACATAACACAGAACACACACCACACAGACCCCCCCACAGGGACACACACACACAGCCACCCTATAGGGACACATGCACTCACCCCACAGGGACACACACACCACAAAGAGACACACACACACCACACAGACCCCCCCACAGGGACACACACACATACACACCCTATAGGGACACATGCACTCACCCCTCAGGGACACACACACACCACAAAGGGACACACACAACACAGAGACACACACACCTCACACAGACACCCCCCACAGGGACACACACACATACACACCCTATAGGGACACATGCACTCACCCCACAGGGACACACACGCACACCACAAAGAGACACACACAACACAGATACACACACACACCACAGACCCCCACACAGGGGCACCACACACATACACACCCTATAGGGACACATGCACTCACCCCACAGGGACACACACACACACCCACAAAGGGACACACACAACAGAGACACACACCACACAGACCCCCCCCACAGGGACACACACATACACACCCTATAGGGGCACATGCACTCACCCCACAGGGACACACACACACCACAAAGAGACACACACAACAGAGACACACACCACACAGACCCCATCCCACAGGGACACACACATACACACCCCAGGGACACACACACCACACAGACAGACACAGATGTGCACAAATCACCTCACACAACTCGCCTCATACGTGTGCTATCTTTATTTTCCAAACATAAACATCTGATTAAAAACAGCCAATGTGCAACACATGTGCCATATAGGGAATTAAGGCAGATGTCAGTCACATGAGCTGTCTATTATGTGTATGTGCGAGGTAACATATACTGCCCGGCCAGGGGGAGGGTTTACTGTTGGCTGGAGATTTATTAGGCTGCCTATAGCAATCAATCACAGCTCAGCTTCTATTTTCCTACAGGTCATTAATATGACATATTCAAATTCTATTTTGTTATAGCTAACAGCAGTTATTTATTAACCCGGGCGTAGCCGGGTACTACATCTAGTCTAATATATAAAGCTGAATGTGTGTATGTGTGTGTGTATGTGTGTGTGTATATCCGGGATTGGCATCTACACTGTCGCAACTACAGCCACAAAATTTTGCACAGTCATATGTCTGGACCCCGAGAGCGTCATAGGCTATGTTTTGAGGCGAAATTTTAACCCTGCGCATTCCAGTTCACCAAACAATTTTGCCCCAATCTACATAATGGGGAAAAATTGAATGGAAAAGTGTTGGAGGAAAATCGACAGCTGTCAGCTATAGCCACAAAATTTTGCAGTCACATGTCTGGACCCTGGGAGCGTCATAGACTATGTTGTGAGGCGAAATTTTAACCCCGCGCATTCCAATTCACCAAACAATTTTGCCCCTATCTACTTAATGGGGAAAAAGTGACAGTTACTAGTTGACAGTTGTGAATGAGAGGGGCTTAATGATAGCGCCAAAGACTAACAGCACATACCAGCATATAGTCACTAAGGTGGGGCCCCAAAATGAGATATTCACCATGCACGGGTACATGTATAACACACCACACGCACACAAAGAGTAACAGCAAGTGTATAGTCGCTAAGCTGCAGCCCCAACATTGGATACTCACCACACACCCGAACACACACACACCACAAAGAGACACACACAACACAGAGACACACACACACACCCCGAAGGGAACACACACACACCCTATAGTGACACATGCACTCACCCCACAGACACACACACACGCACCACAAAGAGACACACACACACCACACAGACCCCCCCCCACAGGGACACACCCACATACACACCCTATAGCGACATATGCACTCACCCCACAGGGATACACACACACCACAAAGAGACACGCACAACACAGAGACACACACACCTCACACAGACCACCCCCCCAACAGGGACACACACACATACACACCCTATAGGGACACATGCACTCACCCCACAGGGACACACACACAACAAAGAGACACACACAACACAGACACACACACCACACAGACCCCCCCACAGGGACACACACACATAGCCACCCTATAGGGACACATGCACTCACCCCACAGGGACACACACACCACAAAGAGACACACACAACACAGACATACACACCATACAGACCCCCCCACAGGGGCACACACACATAGCCACCCTATAGGGACACATGCACTCACCCCACAGGGATACACACCACAAAGAGATACATACCACACAGATACACACACACACACACACACACACCACACAGACCCCCCCACAGGGACACACACACATACACACCCTATAGGGACACATGCACTCACCCCACAGGGACACACACACACACACCACAAAGGGACACACACAACAGAGACACACACCACACAGACCCCCCCACCGGGACACACACACATACACACCCTATAGGGACACATGCACTCACCCCACAGGGACACACAAATGCACACACCCCAGGGACACACACACCACACAGACAGACACAGATGTGCACAAATCACCTCACACAACTCGCCTCATACGTGTGCTATCTTTAATTTCCAACCATAAACATCTGATTAAAAACAGCCAATGTTCAACACATGTACCATATAGGGAATTAAGGCAGATGTTAGTCACATGAGCTGTCTATTATGTGTATGTGTGAGGTCACATATACTGCCCGGCCAGGGGGAGGGTTTACTGTTGGCTGGAGATTTATTAGGCTGTCTATAGCAATCAATCACAGCTCAGCTTCTATTTTCTTACAGGTCATTAATATGACATATTCAAATTCTATTTTGTTATAGCTAACATCAGTTATTTATTAACCCGGGCGTAGCCGGGCACTACAGCTAGTAATATATAAAGTTATAAAATAGGCTGTAATACTTGGTTATTTTGCAGGATTGAGCATGAGACCAAGAAGACATACAGGTTGTGTGGCAAGGGCAATGAGCCATGACGAGACAGAGATATGATGAATAATACAGGAAAAGAGAAGCGGCTCCTTCTAGTGTGATAAAATGCAAAGGATTGGGAAAGCCATATATTGCTTAAGGCAAGCCTTGTTCCACCAAACATGAGTGCGTCTTTTTACCGATCCTGTGGTAGATGGAGGTACGATGCGTCACCAACATCATTACAAAATACTTCAGCAATTTTTGTAACCCAGTTCAAATCATGACTATAATGGTTCATTCCAGAGCCTATATCCAACAAAAATGTACAAAATAGTAAATAACCAATAAAAATATATGAGGGGACAGTACAGAGACCTTTTTAATGATCTTTTTCCTCTTAGGACTGAGATGGGGACAAGGGGGCATCCTCTACGTCTGGAGGAAAGAAGGTTTAACCATAATCACAGACATGGTTTCTTTACTGTAAGAGCAGTGAGACTGTGGAACTCTCTGCCCCATGATGTTGTAATGAGTGAGTCACTACTAACATTTAAGAAGGGCCTGGATGCCTTTCTTGAAAATTATAATATTACCAGTTATATATACTAGATTCTTTGATAGGATGTTGATCCAGGGAATTAGTCTGATTCCTGTATGTGGAGTCAGGAAGGATTTTTTTCCCCAATGTGGAGCTTAGTGTTGCCACATGTTTTTTTTTGCCTTCCTCTGGATCAACATGTTAGGCTATGGGTTGAACAAGATGGACCTGAAGTCTTCCTTCAACCTTAAATACTATGTTATGTTAGGACATAAAGCCTCTTATTATTATTCAGTACCATACTTAATGGAAGTCACCCAAATGAGAAGAGTCATACATATAATTGACTACCGATATAAATATGAAAGAAAAAAAAAATTATAACAAATATATTTTATTGATAAATTATAATACACTTAATCCTAAAGACAACATAAAACCACCCCACTGCAAACAATTAAAGGAAGCAGTGTGGTGTATAGCGGTGTAAACATTTTTGTGAAAAAAATACAAATTTTCAGTTTACCTTCTGCGTTACTTTAATTCCTTATGAAGCAACGAAAGGGTTAATTAACCTATTACATGTGGTTTTGAGCACTTTGATGGGTTACAATTTTTAAATGGTGTCACTCTTGGGAATGTTGTTTCACATAGGCTCTTCAAATTCACTTCAAATGTGATGTAGTCCTTAAAATATATATATTTTGTAAATTTTGTTGGGAAAATCAGAAATTGATGGTAAACCTATAACCCTTATAACTTCCTAACGAAAAAAAAAAAGCTTCCAGGGTCACAAAGCGATCATTGATCTCAGGAAGAAAACACTGCGGCAGCCGGCTAAAGCGCTCAGCACAGTGAATTCCTAGGCGCATTGCTCCCTGGGAATTACAAATATGCAAATAGAGTCCATGGAGCCTCGTTTAGGAGTGAGATCATTGATCGCTTTGTGATGTTGGACTACTAGGCATTGCTCCCACCTATTCAGAATCCTACCCCACACTGATGAGGGGCAATACCCTGAAACAGCCATCTGTGGATGGATACCTGGCTTTGGTATTCGCTTGATATATCTTTAAACTCGTAAAGAGCTGGATATTGAAAGGGACACTTAATATGGTGGTTATGGTGGTCTCTGCAAGGAGCCACCCCAAGGCTAGGTCATTCCCTGGAAGGATATTTGGCTAGTCCTGTGTTTGAGACTCCTAAGCGAAACTCCATGGACTCTATTTACATACAAGTGTCGAGCCCACTGGGACGGGGTACTCGGAACCGGCCCGGGTTCGCTGCTGGGGATGTCACGGAGGTCCTGGTCCGGACCGTGTCCCGGGCACTGGCAAGTAAAAGGGGAATATTTACAGGGGATAATAGTTTGTCATGACGCCACCCACGGTGTGTGGTCAGTATTGGGACCACCGCTGCTGCAGAACCTCCGGGTGATGTTAGGCAGCTTAGATGGTATTGCTCTCCATAGGTAGAGGCGAGGTCCCCGGGGCAGTGGTTGGTATAGTCTATTGTGAATGTAATAGTAGGGGATGATAGTGGAGACGGGTTAAGGAACACACACTCACGTTTCTGTAGTTTCCAAAGCTTTACTGCGATGTTGTTGCAGATTATAGTCCACGGAGTCTGTACTGGGGCCAGGTTTCTCCCACCCTGTCCGGGTCCTCAGTTTCCTCGTGCTGCGCTGTGTGTGTGTGTCCCTGCTGCTGCTTCTAGCTGAGCTGCTGGCACTGTCTCACTCTTTCACTCTCTGCTGTTACCACTTAGCTAGGCAACTTGAGTCTTCTATGTGGCGCTGACCCCGCCGTGTTGCTTTGCTCTGGTACTGTGGTGGTCTAGAGACTCCCCTACTCCTGAATTCACTGTGCTGTGTGTGTCAGTCACAGTGTCTGATCCGGTGTCCATTCTGTGTGCTCCTCTGTGCCGAGTGATGATGGCACTCAAGCTCCCAGATGTGTTTCTCTGTCCTTTAGTTCTCCTCTCCTCAGACCTTAACTAGGCCTGGAATCCTGAGCAGACTGTAGAGAAGCTTGGCACAGCTTCTTTGACACTACAGCCTCTCTCAGTTCTCCCAGGAACTGAACTCTCTCAGTACTGCCTCGTACTGAACTCACTACTTCCTCTTGAGCTGGACCATATAAGGAAGCTGGTTGAGCTCCCCCTCCTGGCCCAGAGGTGCTAGTGTAGGTCAGTGTGTTGTGGGGAGGAAACCCGTGTGATGTTACTGTGGCACATTAACCCCTGGGGTGCCACAAAAGCTTCCAGGGGTCAGACAGGGAAAACAAAAAGTCACTGACCTAGGGCACCTGAAATTAATCCCCGTAGGTGAGGCTGGACGCCCCTTCCACTTAGATCTTATTGGCAAATTGGCAGCTAAATTAATGCATCACCTGGGGAGGGGTGTAAGCAGGAAAGTGGGCACTGAATAGTATTTTACTCTTGCTTTGATGGGTTCTACAGTCAGAGACACGTTCCTTATTTTATGCCATGCCTGCCATTTTTTAATTAGCAATGTCTACAATCTCATAATTTCATTGAAAGTGTGTTTTCTTCATATATCATAAAAGTGTGGTTTGAAATCTTAAAGTGTAGCCCTCATTTTAATTTTAATTTTATAAATCAATAGTATGAATGAAAATAAGCAACTTTGTAATATATCTCGTCAAAGAAATTTGCTACTTTCTCCATCAGAATGTATCAGTCATTATCAAAATTCTCAATTCTGAGATGAAATTTGTATTCAGTGAAGACTTTCCCATTACTGAGATAGGAGATGGTAGTTTTTATTGATAAGATTCTATAACGACAGAAGGGGAGGAGATAGATACAGTGGGAGGAGCTAAAGGCTGACCTCCACCCCATCCTCTATCTTCTATCCACATAGAATGTCATCAGTAACAACTGCCAACTCCTATCTAAGTAATAGGAAAGTTTTCATTGAATACATTTTTTACTCGAAATTGAGAATTTCAATAAAAACTGATCAGTTCTGGCAGATATGAACACTAAGAATATTTTACTATGTGGCTTATTTTCATGTGTACAATTGTTTTATAAAAATAAAATTAAAACAACGGTTACGTTGTACAATAATTGCATTATTACACATTTATAATTAACCATTTCTTACCCTAAAGCAGATTTAAAAAAAACAAAAAAAACAAAGAAAAACAGTTTAATTATCTTCATTGATAGAGATTGTTCAACCATAACTATTAGTACTAGAATTTCTCCAATAGGCCATGCTTTGACTACTTCTTTTGAACCAGGTTGCTTGAATTTTGCATTAACGCAGGTAGAAATAGATACATTAAATGTAATGATCTATGTCTCAATTTTATAATTGTAATGCTTCAGGAGTACAGATTACTGACATTATAATACATAAATGGACCTATACCAAAAAGCAGCTCTGTAAAATAAACCAGATGATAATTTGATCCTACAAAGTGTGAAGTCTATGTGTTAATGGGAGTTAAAGCACAGCATTTCCACAGATAAATCTTCCGCGGAAAATTCTGTAGCTTATAAGTTCCATATAACTACCTAAAAGCCTATGAAAGTACCCTAAAGAACCTTTC